>CM033739.1:41280318-41562818 GCA_019671005.1 Hibiscus mutabilis
ATCTTCAATATATCTTCCTTGAAAGGGATTTATCTAACCAATAATATGCTCTCTGGTTCCATACCCTCCATCCCACGAGATTTGCCTTCGCTAGAAGTGATCGATTTCACCTTTAATAATCTCACTGGTCGTATTCCGAAAGATATGTTTGATCATCTTCCGAATTTGAAGGAACTGTACTTGAGTTATAACCTGCTTTCTGGCGGAATTCCAACCAGTTTATGCAAGTGCAAAGAGTTACATTTTGTATCCTTATCATTTAACCAATTGGAAGGGAGTCTACCGGTGGAAATTGGGAATTTGAGTTCGCTTCAAATCCTCTATATTAGTGAAAACCACTTCAAGGTAATGTACACTAGCCATTTTTTTAAAGCTAACATGTACCAAGAAAATCTTGTTAATGGTGTTTTCTTTAATTTATTGCGATGATTCTTGCTGCTTGATGAATTTTGAATTTGATTTCAATAATTGTAGGGGAGATTCCAGAACAAATTCTGAATTTAACTCTTCTTAAACAGTTTGATGGTGCCAATAACAATTTCACAGGTGAAATTCCAAAATAGTTCGTGTATTTTGTGTTTCTGTTAATTTATATTAAAGTTTAATGATGATTTACGTATTTTGCTTTTTTTTATTTATTATGAAGTACATTCATTTTGATTTTCCCACCCGGGGACTCACAAAACTTTAATATTTTGAATTCATATTTGATACATTAAAAGTATATAATTTCATAGATCGTCACTTACAGTATACAATTACATCAAATTTAAATTCTTTTATTCCCTGTATTTGTCTGATAAAATTTATGGTAGGTACTATACCACGTGAGATTGGCAACCTAAAGAATCTAGAATTGTTGAATCTGCAAGAAAACAATATTGCAGGACCTATTCCTCCCGCAATATTTAATATTTCAACATTGTTGGTTATTGCTTTGGGTACAAATCAGCTCTCTGGCCATCTTCCATCAGATATGGGCCTTTGGCTTCCGAACCTGGAAGAATTATATCTTTCAGATAATCAACTCGATGGTTCATTCCCGATGTCTATTTCCAATGCCTCCCGGCTAACCATTCTTGAGATGTCACATAATTTCTTATCAGGCTCCATTCCTAACACTTTTGGCAATCTAAGAAATTTGAACGTTCTCAACTTGGCGGTTAATAATTTAACTTCCTCAAGAATGAGCTTTCTGTCTCCTTTGACAAATTGTAGAGTCTTGGAAGAATTGCGTTTCGGTAGCAACCCATTAATCAGTTCTGAACTTCCAGGTCTTGTAGGAAATCTCTCGAATTCTCTTCGGATCTTTCATGCCTTTGGGTGCAACATTAGGGGTAGCATCCCAAGTGAAATTGGCAACTTAAGTCTACTGATAGATGTTAATCTAGTCAACAATAAATTGACAGGAAGCATTCCTGCTTCCATTGGAGGATTAGAAGAGCTGCAAAGCCTTTCCCTTTCGTATAATAAGTTAGAAGGATCCATCCCATCTGAGTTATGTAATCTAAACAAGTTGGCATTTTTGTTCTTAAAGAATAACAAATTGTCTGGTACAATACCTTCTTGCTTGGATAATCTCATTTCTCTGAGGAACCTATTTCTAGACTCCAATATGTTTACTTCCTCAATACCTTCAACCTTGACAGGGCTTAACTACCTCCTCATCTTGAATTTGTCTTCAAATTCTCTAAGTGGCCTTCTTCCAATTGACATTGGAAAGTGGAAGGTTTTGACTAGTATGGATTTGTCCAACAATCAGTTCTCGGGTGATATCCCAACTGGAGTTGCTGATCTTAAAGACCTCACTCAGCTGTCCTTATCCAATAATAGACTCACAGGTTCAATTCCTGTGTCGTTTGGTGAAATGTTGAGTTTGGAGTTATTGGACTTGTCAAGAAATAATCTATCAGGAGTGATTCCAAAGTCTTTAGAGAAACTCCGCTATCTCAAATCTTTCAATGTCTCTTTCAATAGACTTCATGGAGAAATTCCTAAAGAAGGATCATTTGGAAACTTCTCGATTGAATCATTTAAGGGGAATGAAGCATTGTGTGGTGCACCTCAACTTCATCTTCCAAGCTGTAAAACTAAACCTCCAAAGAATTCCAAGGCAAAGGCTAAGCTCATAATATATGTAGCACTGCCAATTGCCTCAACAGTTTTCGTGATGGCACTGATTATCATTATCTTGCGAAGTAGGAAGAGGAAGGACAAATTAACAACTCTGGAAGACTTGTTACCTTTAGAAACATGGAGACGAATTTCGTACCATGAACTTCAACAAGCTACTGATGGATTCAGAGGAAGCAATTTGCTTGGTAGTGGGAGTTATGGTTCTGTGTACCAAGGGACTCTCTCAGATGGGATGACATTTGCAGTAAAAGTCTTCAAGTTTGAGTTAGAAAGAGTTTTTAAGAGCTTTGATGTTGAATGTGAAGTTCTCCGCAATACTCGTCACCGGAATTTAATCAAAATCATCAGTAGCTGCTCTAATGATCTTGATTTTAAAGCCTTAGTGCTTGAGTTCATGCCTAATGGGAGTCTTGATAAATGGTTGTATTTCAGCCACAGTTTTTTGAATATCCTACAAAGGTTGAACATAATGATAGATGTTGCATCTGCGCTAGAATATCTTCATCATAGTAATGCAGCACCCGTGGTTCACTGTGATTTAAAACCGAGCAATGTTCTATTAAATGAAGATATGGTCGCACATTTGAGTGATTTTGGAATCGCGAAATTCTTAGGTAAAGATGATTCAGTGATACAAACCATGACCATAGCAACAGTTGGATATATAGCACCAGGTGAAATTTCTACTTAAACTCCATTTTTTCCCTTTAAAATGTTAGTGCAGCATGTGGATAAGGGAAGAGAATATATATTAAGACTTGAATTTCAGACCTACTAAATAAATTCTTTTCAGGCCCATTGATTAATTCAAATTTTATTATGCATATATATAACAATTTAGATGTTTTATACCATTTCTCTTTCAGAATCAGCATATCTTTGAATATTGAGGATGTTTAATTTCTTGCAGAGTATGGAATTGAAGGAATTGTTTCAACAAAATGTGATGTGTATAGTTTTGGTATTCTTATGTTGGAAATCATCACAAGAAAAAGCCCACAGATGAAATGTTTGCGGGAGAAAGAAACTTGAAGAGTTGGGTGAAAGAGTCAATTTCATCTCCATTAAATCAAGTTGTAGACACCAATTTGCTAAGCACTACTGGGAGAGAACATGCAGCCGTCAATAGTTGTGCCTTATCCATTTTACAAGTTGGCTTAGAATGTTCAATGGAATTACCAAATGAATGTGGTTAGGTGTGATCTTGCGTGGTTGGGGACCAAAAGCTATACAAAGCAGTTATACATTGAGATTCAATTATGAGCGCAATTATACAGATCAAATACAGATCAAATACTATCACCTGCCTCGTTAAAATATCGATTTAGTCACGCCCTTTTCATCTTTGAGCACTCCACCGCAGTCAGCTGCACATTGAACTTCATCCGTCCAGGTGGAAGAGGTGTCCATTGTTTACTTGCAACCTCCACATTTACATTCCAAGTGCAGAATTATCTGGAAAGTTGGACACTTAGCAATGGGATTGCACTCTTGCATTAATTAGTCATTTATGTAATTAACTCGAGGAAGCTCGAAAATGATGGTGGAAAATATTAATACAAATCATTAGATCCATTATCTTAAATTCTACAAATGGAACAGTAAGTTACTCATTGAATTGTAATATTTGGATTTATATATTCTTATAATTAAAATTAATGCATCAATCACTAACAAGTGTTCGGTGTATTGGTAAGGCACATTGTATTCTTAAGAAGAGTTTGTGAGTTTGAATTTTAAAAACGACATTGTTGAGAGGCCCCCAATATAAACAGTAAGACGAGTTATATATAATTTCTTTTGGGATTAGGCGGATCACTTACATTTTCGTAAATCCGACGGGTCAATTAAAAAGTATGAACAATGTTAAGGCAAAGTGTATTTGTAGGGAAATAATAAGTTCCGATCTTAAAAGATGATATTATTAATAATAATAATATTAATTTTTGAAAAAAATATTTTTATAAATTATAAAATAAACATAAAAAACATCATCATTTCAGAAAATATAAAAATTATTTGTTAATGATAGGAAATCTTAATAGAGAAGATTTAATGATGATTAAGTTTGTTTTAAAATCAAGTAATATGCCCTACAAATAAAATCAAGTCAAAGTGTAGACACTTTTTGAAATCGGATCTGAATCGCTAAAAGGAATGTAGTCCGGTTTTTTTTTTGCTTCTTTAGGAAAATATTGGAAAAAGTGAAAAGTTCTTTAAAAATTCGTATTTTTGAAAATAGTAAAACTTGGAGTCGCCACCGGCCATTGAGGTAGCCGAACACCATAAAAACCAAAAATTCGATTGAAAATGGGTTCGATAGTCGGTTACGGATGGAAAGATTTTGGTACCCCACACCGCCCAAAAATTGGTACCAAAAATAAATAATTACTTGTCAATATTAAACTTTCTAAATTAAAGTGACGATTAAATTGAAATTTAGTTATACATGCGAGTAAATTTTAAGGGTCTCGTTATTCGAGAATAAGAGAAAACCACTACCACTGCGTCTGGTACTAGCCAAGCTTATCCTCGAATAAAAGGACACCGCATTGATAGTTTATATTCCGGATGCAACATGACATGACATGACAAGAGTACGAAAATGGCATGGTAAACAAAATAAAATACCGAGATAAATAAAAGTAAATATGCATATATTAAATAAACATATATATTAGAAAAGCATGCGTATTTATATAATGTATACAAACAAATAATATATAATATGTTATACATACATACATATATATCATATAATATAACTTAATATTAAAAGGGGGACATATACTTTTATGAAACAGTAGCTTATATATATATATATAATATGTATTTTATAAAACACAACATATGCATTACAATATATAAAACTAATAAATAATATCTACTACAATTTTAAGAAAACCCAAATGGTGTAATATAAAAACACTGGCATATATATAGAAAGTGTATATTGTATAAGAAAAACACGTACTTGAGTACATAAACAAGATAAGATACACACTTGAACTAAATAAAAAAAACATACATCAATCTATGCAAATCAAACATATGCCAACATAAAATATAAGCAAGGACTGAAATATAAAAGAAATAAAAGCTGTGCCAGAATGAAATCATTCATGAAGACGAGGGAGCTGAAAAGCAATTAAACCAGGGGGTTTACGGATGAAATATAAACAAAAAGAAACTTTCGGGGTCCAAAAAAGGGGATCAACCCGTTTAAAATTTTGATTTGAATAGATTGAAGGACGAGATTGTAAGATGGTTTAAAATCACAGGGATCAAGGGTGTGATTTCAAAATGCGGAAATGACTTTAAAATCATTTTGAAAACGCTGAGAGACACGAGGGTAATAAAACCATTTAAAAAAATTCAAATCAGATCTACAGTGGGATTAAATTGAAAGATTTGAAAATTTTGGAGGATTGGTATGGTTATTTTAAAAAATGAAAGGGTCTGGCTTGTTAATACAACGAGGCTGAGGGTTTTAAAATGTAATAAAACCAATTTTAAAAACGGGGACCGAATATAAAACCCATTTTAGAAAGATCTTGGCCCCCTTTTTTTCTTCTTAAAATCGGCCTTCCCAAAAAGCTTTCAAACCTTATACACAAGGATGAACACCGTCGCAGAAGTTTTGTCGAGATAAACCCAGATTACATTGACATTGGGTCTTAAAAAACTTTAAAAATCTCATATTTTTCTTAAAAAATAGAACCTAAAACACTTTAGAGAAACAAACAAAAGAACCTTCCTTTTCGTCAAAAATAAAAGCAAACGACTTCCTTTCCCTTCGATCTGAAAACTAGACTTTATTTTTGATCTGAAAAACCCTAACTCCAACCCCTTCCGTTGGTTCACCAAACCAGCCACTAAAGGCCACGAGGCTTGTTACCAGAGTGAAAGGAGGCGAATGGTTGACGACCACGACTTGAATTGAAGGTAAAAAAAAGAACCCTAATCCTTATTTTTGTGTATTTCCAAATGCATGCACTAATAAGAGAGAAAAGTATACCTCTGAGACTCTTTGTTTTTGTATTGCTTTTTCTGTTAAAATCCTCAATTCTCGATTAGGGTTACAAGGTTTAGGGCTTCTCTTATATAGCCTCTTGATTTTACATGTCTTGAAGTAAAAAAAAAAACGTCTAAAATCCTTATTGGTTGCTCTGTTAATTTGGCCGGTTTGGGTCTCTAATTTTTTTGGTATTTTGTTGCCTCTGACATCTGGCATTTTGCTTGTTTGCATGTGAGGGAAAATGATGGCAACACAGACGGCAGAGAGGGGACCAAAAAGAGATTTTGGTGAGATGGTTGAATCCTCAGAAGGCGCACGTGGAGATCTAAAATGTCAGGGGTGCAACATACGCGCGCGTGAGGAAACAGAAGGGCCAGGGCGTGCATCATGCACGCACGAGCATTTGATCTTGGCCATACAATCAATTTTCGATCCAATGACCGAAAGAGCGCGGTGCGAAGGCAGATAATGTAACCCTAATTAGGGTTTTCTTCAGGGTATCTGGATCGTCAGATCTAATTTAAATATGATGGCTACGGGTGGCTGTGCAAAAGATCAAAGAAGAAATTAGGGTTTTGGTGTTAATTAGGGCATATCAGTTTTAAATTGGGCTCCAACAAACAAGCCATGTAATATAATAAACTTTTTTGGGTTTTTTCAAATACTGTAAATGGACTATATGATTCAATAAACATCTGGGCTTTTATTTATTAATTATCCATTAGTCTTTTGTGTTTTAATTTTTTTAAAATAATAATAATAACACAATTGTAATAATAATAATATTTTGTGTTTTCAAATCATAATAACTATAATATATAATATATTGTGATAATAATAATACTAATAATAAAAGTAATATAATAAATAATGATAAAGATAATTATATATTAATAATAATATAATTTTGGAGTTTTTAACAATAACAAGCATACTTACTAGTAATATGAAAATAGATACTAATAATAAAAAAGAAAAAAAATTTGATACACATGCCGTATAAACTTTAGTTTACATGTGCCTTTTAGTTTTAGGGGTTAGGATTTTAGTTTAGGTTTAAGGTTTAGGGGTTTAGGTTGTAGGGTTTAGAATTTAAGGTTAGTGTTTAGAATTTAGGGTTTAGAGTGTGGGGTTTAGTTTTTTAGGGTTATGGTTAGAAATTTAAGATTTGATTTTTATAGTGTAAATACACAGGCTTGTGTAAAATTAATTTTACACACCCTGTGTATCAAAGTTTTACCCTAATAAAAAAGCCCATTATTACAAAGATTAACAAAATATAAAAACGGGTTAACAATCCGGATAAAATTAGTGATTACAAAATCTATTAGTCTCATCTCAATCATTCATCGTCTGATGAGATTAATTTTAAAATATATTCTTTTCAAATATATGTTTTTCACTAATTAGACTCCCAAAACCCATGAAATCCAACGAATCACCAAAACTCTCGAAATAAAGAGAAAGACTCAAGCGTTTCCTCTGGCGCAGAAACATCTTTTTTCAAATTCTAATAATGGAGAGGTGGAGACGAAAAAGAAGAGCAAAATATCCCAGAATCTTATTTTTTATGGAGAGAAAAACACTGGGAAAAACTAGAAATAAATATTTCAACCTCATTATATTTTCTAAGGAATTTTAAGGTTTATTTTAATTTATATTGTTTATAGAACCATATGTATTAGTGTGTGGTCATACAATTAATAATGAATAAACAGAGTGATCATTCAATTATTGGAACCATTTAAATTTATGATAAGATATTATCTTTTAATTCAAATATTATTGTGATAATGTTATTTGATAAATGAATTTTATTTTTATAAAATTCAGATAATTCACAAGTTTTATTTTCAACGAAACTCTTATCCTATAAATAACATGCAAACCTACTAGTTTTAGGTATCTCAAGCACCATAGAGTGGCCGAAAATTTGTCCTAAGAAAACTGTGTTCACACAGGCCTCAACTCATTTATACTCAATCGAATTATGATTTTATTAGTTACTAGTTTATTCAATTTTCTATTTTAATTTCATATTTATTTGTAATTATTTTTGTTCTGTTCAATATAATAATAATAATAATAATAATAATATCAATAAGTTCACTTCCTCAATACCTTCAACCTTGACAGGGCTTAACTACCTCCTCATCTTGAATTTGTCTTCAAATTCTCTAAGTGGTCCTCTTCCAATTGACATTGGAAAGGGAAGGTTTTGACTAGTATGGATTTGTCGAACAATCAGTTCTCGGGTGATATCCCAACTGGAGTTGCAGATCTCAGAGACCTCAATCAGTTGTCCTTATCCAATAATAGACTCACAGGTTCTATTCCAGAGTCATTTGGTGACATGTTGAGTTTGGAGTTGTTGGACTTATCAAGAAATAATTTATCTGGAGAGATTCCAAAGTCTTTAGAGAAACTCCGCTATCTCAAATCTTTTAATGTCTCTTTCAATAGACTTTATGGAGAGATTCCTAAAGGAGGATCATTTGAAAACTTCTCGATTGAATCATTTAAGGGGAATGAAGCATTCTGCGGTGCGCCTCAACTTCATCTTTCAAGATGCAAGACTAAACCTCTCAAGAATTCCAAGGCAAAGGCTAAGCTCATAATATTTGTAGCACTGCCAATTGCCTCAACAATTTTTGTAATGGCTCTAGTTATCGTTATCTTACGAAGTAGGAAGATGAAGGACAAATTAACAACTGGAGAAGACTTGTTAGCTTTAAGAACATGGAGACGAATTTCGTACCATGAACTTCATCAAGCTACTGGTGGAATTAGTGAAAACAATTTGCTTGGTAATGGGAGTTATGGTTCTGTGTACCAAAGGACTCCCCCATATGGGATGACATTTGCAGTAAAAGTCTTCAAGTTAGAGTTGTAAGGAGCCTTTAAGAGCTTTGATGTTGAATGTGAAGTCCTCCGCAACACTCGTCACCGAAATCTAATCAAAATCATTAGTAGATGCTCTAATGATCTTTATTTTAAAGCCTTAGTGCTTGAGTTCATGCCTAATGGAAGTCTTGATAAATGGTTGTATTCTAGCAACCATTTTCTGATATCTTTCAAAAGTTGAACATAATTATAGATGTTGCATCCGCGCTAGAATATCTTCATCATGGTAATGTAACATCAGTGGTTTAGTGATTTGAAATGTTCTATTTGATGCCGATATGGTTGCACATTTGAGTAATTTTGACGTTGCAAAACTCTTATGTGAAGAGGAATCAATAATGCATACCTTGACTATAGCAACAATTGGGTATATGGCACCAGGTGATACTTCTAGTTAAACTCATTTTTTCTTCTTCTTTATAATGCAACTGTAGCATGTGGTCATATGTGCTAAAACTTGAATTTCGGACCCATTGAATTCCAATTTAACATGCATATATATAACATTTCTTTTCCGTTGATATCATTGAACATTGATGAAGTTGTTGCAAACTTGTACACAGAGTACGGAATAGAATGAATTATTTCCACGAAAGGAGATGTGTATAGTTTTGGTATTCTTATGATGGAAACTATCATAAGAAAAAAGCCTACAGATGGAACGTTTGCAGGTGAAATGAGTTTGAAAAGTTGGGTGAAAGAGTCAATATCATCTCCGTTAAATCAAGTTGTAGAGACCAATTTGGTGAGTGCTATTGGGAGAGAACATGCAGCAGCCAACAATTGTGCCTTATCCATTTTACAAGTTGGCTTAGAATGTTCAATGGAGTTATCGGATGAGAGACTAAATATGAAAGAGACCGTTAGGAAGCTAAAGAAGATCAAAGCTAAGTTTTTAAAGGACACTGAACCGTTTCAACAAAGGGACAACCATTAATTCGACTAAAATAAGCATGAGCTTTATTTTCAAGCAATGTATGTGGTAAGCATTATCACGATACCTGAGTCTTAGTTTGTATGGTATTGATATACATCTTGTTGGTTGTTTTTTTTTTTTTGCTGTCGTATTATTATGATCTTGTCGGGTTTTGTATGGTATTTTCAAGGACTGGTGGTTGATTTGTTTTGTTTGTGCTTGCCGTGTAATTATTTCTTTCGTATTGCATTTGCAGCCCAGGTGGTGTTGCTTGCTTGTTGCAGGCCACATACACTTTCTTTTTGTTATTAGATTAGATAAATACCGATTTCAAAAATTATTTTAAAATGTTATTAGGTTAGATAAATATTTAAAATTTCAAATCTATGATTTAATTTTTAGAAATATTCAAACGATTGATATATATCACAAGACATTTGAAAATTGTTACAAATCGAAAATGTTTGTGATCAAAATGTAATTTTTAAACTTCAATAGTGAAAAGATAAACTTACTCAAACTTTAATGATGAATTATATGGTTTACTCTTTCTTTTAACAATCTTGTAAAGGACTTTGTAACAAATAATTTTTTAATAGGCTAATGGTGATTACAAAAATTAATCGAATGACATAATTTACATATAAAAATAAATATATTAATGTAATCTTAAAGATTGATTCGACACAAACCAACAAGAGTTAGTTCAAGTTATAAAGTAATTTAGTATTGCTTAAACAGTTTCGAGTTCGAAGCCTCGTATATGCAATAAATCTTTATTGAGAGACTCACTCACCAAAATCAAGTATACAACACGGATCAGTCTAATTAGACATGGTAAAGCTTTAAGAAATAAAAAGGACAAAAAAAATTGATTCAACACACGACTCGGTCACTTCTTGGACCTTACTGACCGTCTCAAGTGAAGTAAACGGAGACAGTCAACCATCTTCGCTTCAAAGGAAAAAAAATTAAAATTAACAAAAAGAAATTGTTGTCATTCATTTCGTCTTGGGCTCTTGGCTGATTGGTTTTGTCATCAATTCCACAAAATTTATAGTCTTTTTTAAGTGAATTTTCCAAGTAATTTTCCTTATAAAAATTTAAAAATATATAAAAAAATCGATTTTATAAAAAAACTTCAAAAAATTTGAAAATATAAATAATTTCAGAAAAAAATTAAAAGCTCCAAATTAAAATTTAGTGGTCGACAACCAGTCACAATCTGTTTGTGGTCGATTAATGGTTTGTCAATTTTTTCTGGCTAATACACAAGGACGGAGGCATAGTTCGCCTTTAGGGGGCAGTGGCTTTTTTTATTATTAAAAATGTATAATGAAAATTTTACCAATTTGAATTCATAATTTTTAATTTATTTGAATTTTGTCCCTCATTTTTTATGGACAATTATACTTTATCTCTCTAATCTTATTTCCAACTCCGGCTCAGTCGGGTCTGAACTTGATTGTGGCATCGAAAACAATGGACCAGCAAATGCAAGAATGTATTGAAAACTTAGCTCATGTATGAAGGGGAGGTGGTGGTCACCCTAAAAGATTAATCTTGTGAGTCTGCAGACGTTGATTGAGGGGAGAGGATAGCAAATGACAAGCTTTCTTGCTTCAAAACATGTTGGATGGAAGATCAAAGCCACAATAACGATAATCAAGACAAGGCTTAAACGAGCCATTTCAGTATATCTTCTCTCTTCCTGTGGTTGAAGTGAGGGTTTGTTTTGAGTGACAAATTAGTTGGATCCTGGGGTATATATAAGAATCGAGGGACATGGCTAATTCAGCAGGATTGCAGTGAACTAAAGGATATTTCGGTCATTTTCTGCATGGATTCTTGTCATAGATTCATGGAAGTTGGGTTAGGTACTAATTAGCTTTGCCGTAAGGCAGATTGCATGTGTTTTAAGTAACTTCATGCAATGTCAATACACTTATCGCCACAAATAATTGGTGACTATCAGAATTCTTCTCCTCTGATCACTCCGTTTTACACTTTATGATTCAGCTTTTTAAAGATCAAACCCTTTTTCGTTCTACTTTATTTTTCTGGTGCCAATAGTTGAAGTTTGTTATTTTTCCCTCTTTACTTACTAGAACGAAGATTTTACTTTCACAATTGAATGATCTACAAGACTACAGTAGTTTTGAAAACCAAGTTTGCACCAATGGAATTGTCCAAGTAATAAGCAATTTGGTATCGATTAAGCAATTTTCGAGTTTAAAGTTTTGTGTATGCAGAAAATCCCTGCTGAGAGACTCATCCACCAAAATCTAGTATACGACGTGGGTTGTTTTGGATTAGTGAAGGTAAAGTCTTGTGAAACCGAGAGGGCAACAAAAAAACCAAGTTTGACGATGGTGCACTGGAAGTTGACTTTATAGGCCTATGAGTAAAAGACCTAACAAATTTTCTATAGAAGCTAGAAAACTCTATTATTCAGTGCAGAACACTGTTTTACAAGAACCGTGTACATTTTCAAGTCATGCCAGCAAAACCCTAGAGTCACGCAGTTTTGTATTGTCCTCTGATTTTCCTAGTAAATTTGTCAGTATTTTGACAAAAACTAATTAGCACTTTGAAAATATTTTTTTATTAGAAAATATAATTTTATTAAAAGATGTTGAAAAACAAGCACAAAAAATCACACAATAAGTCCAAAGCATCTTGGAAATTAAACACAATGCATGCAAGCTAAGTCCTTGCGAATCGGTATAAATATTTTAAAAGACATTTTACCGTAAGATTGCTCTTTAGAAATCCTTTTTCTTTCTCTATACTCAATCGCCTTCTAGATTCTAAATAAGGTAAGATATATACGTGGAAAATGATGCTTTGATCCAGCTGCTAAGTCTTCCAAAAAGTTAAATCGGAAACCACTGTTCTCAGAGTTGGATGATTTTGTTCAAGATCAGTAATGGTGGTCTATCTCTTATCTTTTGCGTTTTGCGATATTGTGTGTTTTAGAATCGGTGTAGGGTTTCATTTTGAATGGGAGTTATGCTGTATGGAGTCGCGGGTTTCCTTCGACTTTGTGAGCATGGCGAGGTTTGAATTTTATATTTTCTTAGTCTCGAGAAGGCATCACTATTTTGAAGGTCTGGTGAGGTATAATTCTTGGTGTAAGCTAATTCGAACTATTAGTGGTAGGGGTTCACTACTATCTATTTTGGGGGCTGATTGTAGAGAAGGGCTTTTTCTGGTGATTGAATTATATTGAGGAATATAGATCATGATCTGCTCTTTAATTGGTTAGGGTGTTTATAAATCCTATCTGAGGAGTGGAGGATTGGGATTTATTCTAGGCGTTTTAGATTAAAAAGTGGGTTAGGGGCAGTGTCATTTGAATGGTGGAGTTAGGTGTTTGCGTGTTTGATTTGGAAGCATTGGTCTATATCTGATTAGTCTTTTTATAGGTGTCTGCTATGTAACCTCGAGGTATATCCTGGTTGTGTTATACTCTTTTCCTCAATATAAATCTAATGAGGTTTTTAATAAGGCACACAACTCAGGGTTGGTTCTTTCGAACCTTTTATTAATAAAACTACAATTTTTTTTTGGATAAATGCAAATTTTATTCACCCAAAAGAACCATCCTTATACAACCAACCACACACCTCCAAACAAGAAAAACCTCAAAGTATCAAAAACAAAGGTATAAAAAATAAAATAATAGCCTATACAATTCCCCACTCAGCAGCAAGAGTAGGAAAATGAAGAATGAGCTTTTTATTACCCGACAATTTCATACGTATGTCACCCTAAAAGATTAATCTTGTGAGTCTGCAGATGTTGATTGAGGGGAGAGGATAGCAAATGACAAGCTTGGTAGGTGACTCACTTCATAAAATTCTCCATCATTTATCGGTGTTTTTTATGTCTCAAACTAAAATATTAAAATCTAAACATTAATCTATTATTGTCCTATATTTAAAAAAATTTAAATGACTGTTAGATATATAATGTTGAATATCATTATTATCTAAGACTGCATAAGATAGAAAAATTGGGGAGCCATTATTGTATCTATGGAAAATGGGCTAGAAGTCGTTGAAATTTGGGGAGCACTATTAGTGATCGGATATGTTTCCAACATGACATGACCCATCTCTTGATTGGACATGTTCTCAATTCGACGCATATCATTTAGGGTAAACTACACAAGTGATCATTAAACTATTATATTTTTCATGTTTTGATCACTTAATTTTTTCGTCAAAATTATCCCTCACGTTAGATACTTTTCTTATTTTGATCTATTTCTGTTAAAAACTTTATGACATCGCTGACATGGTATTTTATTTTTATTTTTTTGGTCACCTAAGTATCACCCTTTTCCTATTTTGGTTACCTAACTATCACAATTTTCCTATTTTGGTCCTTCCTAGTTGGTCGAATAAAAAATACTATAGTATATCATTATGTTTGACGGGAGGGACCAAAAAATTCTATAAAAAGGCCAAATAAGCGATTCTGTTAGGTTTTTAATGGAAGGAGACCAAAACAGAAAATGTATCTAACGGGAAGGATAATTTTGACAAAAAAATTAGTTGGGTGATCAAAACAAGAAAAAAGTGATAGTTTGGCGAGCACCATTGTAGTTTTCCCTATCATTTATTCTCGAAGAGGAAAAGTAAAAACTATTCGTGCAATATTATTCCAGTAATTAAGTTTAATGGCTATAATTAATCTAATTACAAACCAAATTTAATCCTTTATTAACGAAGTTATCTTACGGTGGCTCATGTTCGGGATGCGAGACTGCCCCTCCCAACAATGTCGTCTCCAAAATTCGAACTCACGTCCTTACTTTAAGAGTACAACGTGCCTTACCAATGCACCCAACACTTATTAATAAATCAGTTTTTTTAATCTATTAGAAACAAATCAGTTATTTTTTTAAGTTGTTCGTATTATTATCAAAAAAATAAAATCATGCGACATTATACACAAAAAAAAAAACCATGAAACTGATGAATACAAAATCCAAACCAAAGTCCAGCTATATGTTCCCATACCATTCTCAGCTGTTGCACTTAGAGGCGGAAATATGTAGGGACATGTGGGGATGTGGGCTCACTCCTAAAAAAATAGTAAAAAATTATTTAATATATAAATATATTTAGTTTTTTTATAAGTTTAAAATTTTTAAATGGTCCTCCCAATAAATTTAGACATCATAAATGATCCAACAATAAAAAGAGGTTGAGTTCTAGCTACAATAGTATCTAAAGAATCTAGTGTTATATAAAGAATGCATAACCTATGTAGCTATCTCACTTGTGCCTTCATTGGTAGCTTCGCAAACTCCGTTTCCATTGTCTCAACGCCCAAATTCAAATGGCCATCCCTTTCTTCAACTTAGCTCTTCTCATCATCTTCCATTTTTCTATGCCTATTTTCTCCATGAAACTAACCACCATACTTACAGACCAATCGGCTCTTCTTGCACTAAAACACCATGTCATTCAGGACCCTGAAAATATCTTGACAACTAATTGGTCAGTTGCGGATCCAAACACCGAAGAGTCACAGCTCTAGACCTTACAGGGTTGGGACTCGTAGGCACCCTTCCACCCCACTTGGGAAATTTATCATTCCTTTCTATTCTCTACCTCACAAACAATAGTTTTTATGGCAGATTACCTGTCCAATTATCCAAATTGCGATGGTTGGAACTTATAGACTTAGGTATCAACAGTTTCAATGGAGAAATCCCATCGTGGTTCGGATCATTATCCAACCTTCGAAGTTTGTTTCTATACCATAACAACTTCAAGGGTGTGATTCCATTCTCTTTAGGCTATTTGTCAAAGCTAGAGACGTTGAGCTTGTTTGACAACCAGGTTTCGGGTTCAATACCCTCCTCCATCTTCAATATATCTTCGTTACAAACAACAAGACTAAGAAGTAATATGATCGTTGGTTCCATACCCTCCATCCGACGGGATTTGCTTTCGCTAGAACTGATCGATTTCACCTTTAATAATCTCACTGGTCATATTCCAAAGGATATGTTTGATCATCTTCCAAATTTGAAGGGACTGGCCTTGAGTGGTAACCTACTTTCTGGTAGAATTCCAACCAGTTTATGCAAGTGCAAAGAATTACAATTTATCTCTCTTTCAATTAACCATTTGGAGGGAAGTCTACCGGTAGATTTTGGGAATTTGAGTATGCTTCAAATCTTCTAAGTCTTTCTCTGAGTTATGTCATCTAAACAATTTAAAACTAGTTTTTTTTAAGTGTTTAATGTTTATCTGAGTACTTTGAAGGTACCTTAAAGTTTACTATTAGGTGAAACCTCATTTCTCTGATGAACCTATTGTTAGGCTCCAATATGCTTTCTTCCTCAATACCTTCAAACTTCACAGGTGAATGTATAACAGAGAACTAATTTACTTTCAATTTGTTTTTTCCTTAATTTTCCACTTCCAATTGACATTGGTTTTCTGTAAGGTAATTTAATTAGGATAATTTTTTCAAACAATCATTTTCAAATTTAATAGAGAAACTGGGTTTGCAGATCTTGATAATTATTTTTGTTACTAAACCAAAGACTTATCCAATAATAGGCTATAATAGGTTTTATTGCAAAGAGTCATTTGGTAAATAATGGTGAGTTTGGAGTTGTTGGAGGGGTCAAGAAATAATCTTTTACGAGAAATTCAAAATCTTGATAGAATCTTGATCTCTCAAATCTTTCAATGTCTCTTTTAATAGGGAATCGGATGGTTCTGGAAGGAGGATCATTTAAATCTTTCTCACAATTGAATCATTTAAGGAAGAATGATTACCATTGATCTTCGGTCCAACCTTCAACGAGGTTCTCTTCCAAGATCCAAACCTTCAAACCTCTTGATTTCCAAAACAAAATTGAGCTCAGAAATATATCCTTCCATTTGCCAATTGCCTCAGTCAATTTTGGTGATGGCTCTCATTATTTGGGAGGAGTTATTATCTTACGAAATAGAAAGAGGAAGGACAAATAAACAACTGGGGAAGACTTGTTACCTTTAGCTGATTTTTGTGTTGAAGACAATCATTTGCAACACTGGCTCTTAACGACTGATGGATTCAGTTAAAGCAATCTCCTTGTTAAATGGGAGTTTGGTTTTGTGTAGCCAACAACTCTCTCAGATGGGATGACATTTGCAGTAAAAGTCTCAGTTAGATCTAGAAGGGGCTGCAAGTTCTTTAAGAGCTTTGATGGATAGAATGTGGCCTTGATGCTGCAACTGGTTTTCTAAACTTGCGAAATTTAATCAAAATAATTAGTAGTTGCTCTAATGATCTTGATTTCAAAGCCTTAGTGCTTGAGTTCATGCCTAATGGGAGTCTTGATAAATGGTTGTATTCCAACAACCATTTTCTGGGTATCGTTCAAAGGTTGAACATAATGATAGATGTTGCATCCGCGCTGGAATATCTTCATCATGGTAATGCAACGTCGGTGGTTCACTGTGATTTGAAACCTAGCAATGTTCTATTAGATGAAGATATGGTTGCACATTTGAGTGATTTTGGCATTGCAAAACTCTTATGTGGAGAGGATTCAATGATGCAAACCTTGACTATAGCAACAATTGGCTATATGGCACCAGGTGATACTTCTAATTACACTCCAAGTCTTTTTTTATTTCCGAGTTGGTGAGCATGTGGATTTCTGGAAGCAAAAATATATACTAATATTTATTTTCTCGGCCCCAATCCGGTTTTTAAGCAATTTAATTATAGATATTGATTGCCTATAACAATTTAGATATTTATAGCATTCCTTTTTCGTTATCAAGATATCATGACTATTGATTATGTTGTAAATTCATGCACAGAGTATGGAATAGAAGGAATTGTTTCGACGAAAGGTGATGTGTGTAGTTTTGGTATTCTTATGATGGAAACCATCACAAGAAAAAAGCCCACAGATGAAATGTTTGGAGGAGAAAGAAGCTTGAAGAGTTGGGTACAAGAGTCAATATCATCTCCACTAAATCAAGTTGTAGACACCAATTTGCTGAGCACTACGGGGAGGGAACATTCAGCAGCCAACAATTGTGCCTTATCCATTTTACAAGTTGGTTTAGAATGTTCGACAGAGTTACCAGATGAGAGGCTCGATATGAAAGAGATTGTTACGAAGTTAAAGAAGATCAAAGCTAAGTTGTTAAAGGATACTGGTCGAGTTCGACAAAGGGGCCACTTCTAATTTGACTAAAATAAGCATGAGTTTTATTTTCAAGCAATGTCTTTGATAAGTATTTTCAAGATGGTTTTTTCTTGCTTGGAGGTTTTTCCTCCCTTTGATAATAATAATAATAATAATAATAATAATAATAAACTCTTTGCTGAGAAAATAATAATAAATAATGTGTAATTATTGTAAAATAATCGTTATATATGATTCTTTCTCAATTGTTATATTCTCCGAGGTGCAGGCCTTTTAAACAACAAAGTTCAAAGACTTTAGATTCCACAACAAAGTCGGCAAACAGTCAAGAAAACTTGGTCAATCTTTTATAACCATGTTAATTTATAAGTATCTATTAGAACAAGTGAGAAAAACACCTAGAAAAAACCAAAAAATGGATATTTCAACCTCATTGCATGTAAAGAATAAATAGAGTTATGGTTCAATTAATTGATCCATTCTAGTGTATATAAAGAATGGAAAATCTATCTTGCTACATCGGTTTTGTCTTTGTTGACAAAATCCATTTCCTGTGACTCAACACCCAAAATTAAATGGGGAACACTTTCCTCAGCTTAGCTCTTGTTGTCTTCCATTTTTCCATGGTTACTTTCTCCATGAAATTAACCACCCTACTTACAGACCAATCAGCTCTTCTTGCACTAAAACACCATGTTATTCATGATCCTCAAAATGCTTTGACAACTAATTGGTCAGTGAAAGCAATCTGCTTGGTAATGGGAGTTATGGTTCTGTGTACCAAGGGACTCTCTCAGATGGGATGACATTTGCAGTAAAAGTCTTCAAGTTAGATCTAGAAGGAGCTTTTAAGAGCTTTGATGTAGAATGTGAAGTTCTCCGCAACACTCGTCACCGAAATTTAATCAAAATAATTAGTAGTTGCTCTAATGATCTTGATTTCAAAGCCATAGTGCTTGAGTTCATGCCTAATGGGAGTCTTGATAAATGGTTGTATTCCAACAACCATTTTCTGGGTATCGTTCAAAGGTTGAACATAATGATAGATGTTGCATCCGCGCTGGAATATCTTCATCATGGTAACTGCAAAGATTGATGTTCCTTCATTGATTTGAAACCTAAGCAATGTTCTATTCTTTTGTATATATACATTGCAAATTTGAGTGATTTTGCATTGCAAAAGACTTATGTGAAATTATTTTTTGTTACTAAAAACCTTGACTATAGCTATAACATATCTTTATGGCACCAGGTGATACTTCTAATGAAACTCATGTTTTGTTTTCTTTATAATGAAACTGTAGCATGTGAATGAGGCAAGGGGTCATATGTGTTAAAGCTTTAATTTCAGACCATTTAATGCTAGTTTAACATGTATATATATATATAACATTTTAGAAATTCTATAGCATTTCATTTTCATTGTTGATGAAGCTGTTGTATATTTTGTACACAGAATACGGAACAGAAGGAATTGTTTCGCCGAAAGGAGATGTGTATAGCTTTGGTATTCTTATGATGGAAATCATCACAAGAAAAAAGCCCACAAATAAAATGTTTGCTGGAGAAAGAAATTTGAGGTGTTGGGTGAAGGAGTCGATATCATCTCCATTAAATCAAGTTGTAGACAGCAATTTGCTAGGCATTATTGGGAGGGAACATTCAGCAGCCAACAATTGTGCCTTATCCATTTTGCAAGTTGGCTTAGAATGTTCAGTAGAGTTACCAGATGAGAGGCCTGACATGAAAGAGATTGTTCCAAAACTAAAAAAGATCAGAGCTAAAATTTTAAAGGATACTGAACGGATTCGACGAAGGGGCAGCCATTAATTTAAACATGGGTTTTATTTTCAGCAATATCTGTGATAAGTATTATCATGATACTTGAGCTTTATTTATACACATCTTGTTGCTACTTGCTACTTGCTACTTACTACTTATCCACAATTTCTGAGATAGGTTTTTTTGGGTTAGGTGTGATCATGCATGGTTGGGGACCAAAAGCAATAAAAAGCAGTTCTAGAATGAGATTCAATATCCATCTCAATGAATAACAATTGTTATATTTTTTTTGAAAAATATTTTGATATACAAGCCTTTTAATTATAGGGTTTAAGGTTTAGAGGTTTAGTGTATAGGGTGTAGAATTTAAGGTCTATGGTTAATATTTAGAGTTTAGGGTTCATGGTTTAAGGTTTATGTTTTAGAGTTCTAGGGTTTGGGATTTAGGTTTTAAATTTTATAGAAGACTTGTGTATTAAAATATAATAAGTATAATTTATTTGTATACAAAACCATACAGATAAAATATTATCACGTGTCTCATTAAAATACCAATTTAATCATGCAGTCAACTGCACATTGAACTTCATCCGTCCAGGTGGGGGAGGTGTCCATTGTTTACTTGAGATCTCCACAGTTACATTCCAAGTGCAGCATTTATCTGGAAAGTTTGCCACTTAGCAATGGGATTGCACTCTTGCTTTAATTAGTGCTCCGTGTAATTAATTATTACTTCGAGAAGGCTTGAAATGATGGTGGAGAATTTTATTTTTATTACGTCTTGAACCTATGATCTAAGAGAATGAGAAGGTGTTAATTGAAAATTTTAACTACTTATTCTAAAAATTGTTGACCATTGCATATCAATATTTAGATTTATATATTTTTATAATTAAATTTAAATAAAATATGTATTTTTAAATTATTTGACTTATACCATTACTTATGGACAAGTCTATTTATCATGTATTATAGATTTATTTTATTTATTCATTTTTAATTGTAAAATAATGAAAATTTAAATACTTTAAAATTATATTGGAAGTATTATAAAGTTAATTAAATTATATTTGACATCAATTAAAAATAGGCATTTTAAAGTTATTTTTAATTTAATTATATATTAAACTTAAATTTTTAATTAATTTAAAATCAAGAAATATGTCCTACAAGTAAAATCAAGTAAAAAAATCTTTGATTTTCTTTTAGTTTGATCTCTAGGACTAATTGTATGATAAGATTGATTTCAAGATATGTTCTTTTTGAACCTATGTTTTTTATTGATGAAATTTTCTAATAGACATAGAAAATCCATAAAATCCGACGATTCATTAAAACCCTTGAAATAAAGAGAAAGACTCAATCGTTTTTTCTGGCGCTGGAATATCTTCTTTCAAATTTTAATAATGAGAGGTGGGGACAAAAAAAAAGATAAATATATCTCAATTTCATAGTTATCAAAAGATGGAGATTGCGGATCATTTGGATTTTAGATAGAAATTTTATAAATTTTAAAGAGGTTTTTAAAAAATTTAAAATAGTAAAATGTTAGAGGACAATATGACAAATTCATCGATGCTTACAATAGTTAAAAAATGGGAATTCAACCGTTAATAACTTTTTTTCTCAAAAAAGATGAAATGGAATAAATAAGATAAATGCAACATCAGAGAAAAATAAAAATATATGTTCTTGGCTTCCACGTTGGCCAATAAAGCAACATGTCACCAAGTCATTTTAGACCTAATGGCAGTGTGACTAAAAAGCGAACTCGAAAAATTTAGTGATTATAAAATTGAAAATTCTATATTTAGATAACTGAAATGGAATCATACTAAATGTTTAGCGACTAAAAGTGCAGTTCACCCTTTAGTATCAGTGGAAAGACTTTAGATTACCCATGCAAAAACATAAGATACGCAGGGAAGCATCTTGAGTATTCTTCACCAGAAAATTATGATGCGTCATACAATGAAGTAATTGATGTTTTTTTTGGCAACTTTACCAAAATATAGTATTAATTTTTTTTAGAAATATGGTACCTCTCAAATTATTTTTAAAATTATTGTATTTTCTACGGTAAAAGTGAAGCTAGATTAAAAAGATTCCGATTTTAAATAGTATTTGTATTTTTTATTAAAAAATTGAAATTGGGCTGAAAGGGTTCCGTCGTTGAACAATGTTTTACACTGAAGTCGGATTGTATTCACTTCGTCTTCAATAATTTTTAATTAAAAATAGCGTGAATAGTGAAGTCAGATTGTATTCCCACCAACTTCACTTTTATTGTAGCAAATGCTATAGATTTGGAAATAAAAGTAAGGATACCATATTTTTTTACAAAAAAAAATTCCCAACTGCCATATTCATAGCAATTTCCTTTTTTTGAAAAATAGTAATTATTTTTTTATTCGGCAAAATATAATTTATTATTATGACATCAAAGAGCCTAAATTAAAATTAAGAGCCTCATTAAAAATTTCCTTAAATTCAGATGGAGAAAAAAAGTACTCTCAATACAGGAGGACACAAAGGAAACAAACAGCCCAATTTAAGTACAATTTCAAAGCTCACCATAGACCGCAAGCAAAGATACTCCGCCTCTGTCAATGCTTTGTCTTGGTAATCCTGGAAGAGCTAGAACCTCTCCAATAATCTCACTTTCTCCGATTGACTTTTTGGAAGGGTTGTTCAAAATGTCAACCTTTTCAGCCCAAGACGTTCTCGACCTCGAAAGATCTGCCTCGAGAGAGTCCTCTACCATAACTGGGCTTTGCTCTTCTAAAGTTGGTGGGAGGTTAATTTCAGAATTTTTAAATCCCATATCTTGAATATCTTGAGCGGCCCGAAGTACACAAGGGTTCATAGTCACAGGCAGCCCAGATTCATTCTCCTTAGCCAGTTCAGCTTTAGAACCTTGTCCTACGATAGCAGCCCAATTCGAACCAGGTATTAAAAGTTCTCTCTGCTCTATACCGTTATCCACAGGAACTGACAGTATATTCTGTCCAGAATCAGGAACGTCAATTATCTCCTCGAGCCTACAACCCAATAGCTCGGATTCACCAAAACACCTATCTTCTTCCCTGCAAACGCCGGCCTGAACATAATGAGAAGACTTTCCCAAGTATATTGCATTAGTTGCTTCATCAGGATCTATGTAAAGGTTCCCGGTCTTCCCCTCGGAGATTCTCTTCTCTGAATTTGCGGTGGAATCCAACGAGCTAACCTCCACCTCCGATCTTAACTCCTTCACAAATTTTGACTCTGGCCCAGATTTCGTCCTATCTGAGCCTGACATCCTGACTGAGTACTCTGATACTCGAACGTCATATTTCTCCATACCCACAAGGATTTCAATCACCTCATCAATACCTTGCATATGACTTGTGGATATTAAGATGGAAATCCTTTCACAACCCAGAGCTTGGTTTGCGTTTTCACCTACTGCTATGAAGCTTCCCCAAACCTCTGCAAGTCTTTTGAAAGTAATGTGGTTCCAACAATGTAAAGGAATGCCCGACACCTCCACCCAGATTAATCTCTCCACCAGTTTAAAGGATTCCGTCCAACGTTCCACCTCCATAAAAACTTCCTTAAGCAACGACCATTCTTGTTTCTCTAAGATTGAAAGTAGTTCTTCGTCTTTAATGCTAATAAAAAAGCTCCGACCCCCCAGACTCTTCACTTCGACATCTCCAAGTACGCCTGGTAACCGTATCAGTATGCCCCTTGAAAAAATACAATGGATATCGGTACACGGGCAACATTATCGGTACGTCTTTTAGTCACTGGAATCCCCTGTTTTGATATCGGTACGCCTGACCGTACTGATACCATTTGCAAAATGAATTCGTTTCAATACGAGTAATGGGTGTATCGGTACACTGTCTGTTATTTCTGGTAATATGTTTTGCTGAAGTTTGAATCTTTACAGTTTAGTCTCTGTTTCTTGATTATGCAATTAAATGAGTTTTAATCTATTTCAATACGGGCAAGGGGTGTATCGGTACCCTTCATTTGTTGATTTTGGTTTGTATGATCCAATAAAGCTCCTAACCAAAACAAACCCAAAAAGTGACAAATTAGTAGTATCCAAATGAAAAATAAGGAATAACTAACACTAAAAATATACAATATTCTACACTTATCATGTGCAAATCAAGATTATGCTTTGCAAGGCTATTCAAACAGTGATTGGGGAGGTTCAATTGATGATTTGAAAAGTACATCGAGTTACTGTTTCAAGTTTGGTTCGGGTGTGTTCTCATGGTGCTGCAAAAAACAAAATACAGTGGCACATCTACTGTAGAAATAGAATTTATTGTTGCTAGTGCTACTATTAATCAAGCTTTGTGGTTAAGGAAAGTTTTAGTGGATTTGAATCTGAAGCAAGAATTATGCACAGAAGTGTTCGTTGATAATCAAGTAGTAATTTCTATCTCTAACAATCTTGTTTTTCATGGGAAAATGAAGCATTTCAATATCAAATTATTCTCTATTAGAGAAGTGCAGAAGGGTTAGTTGGTCTAAAGCACTGTAAATCTGAACTTCAACTAGCCAATATATTTACCAAGCCTTTACCAAGAAGCAAGTTTGAGTTTCTTAGAGAGAAACTTGGAGTTTGCAGCAACCAAAGTAAGGAGTGCTGAAGTTATGCTTCAGCTGCTGCAAGTTTTAGTCAAAATAACCTTGCTGATTTTTCTGTTTTTTGAATTAGATTTTATTGTTATTTTAAAGAATTTATTTTATCATAAAATATGTTATCTAGAAAAATGACCGCCAAATCGGCCACGTAAGGGTACATCGTGTATTGGGAAAAGCGAGCACTGACCTCGCGTTATACAAATAGCGAGGTCCGTCCGACGTGGGCCGACTTTTCATATTGTGTAATTTAAAATTATTGAATAAGACCTCTCGTTTTTCATACCGCGAGGTCCCCGAGATATTGATTATATCGTGAAATAAATTACACGGACCTCGAATTCTGCAAAAAGCGAGGTCCTCGTATTCGAGGCTGAAATACAAGGGTGTACAGGCATGTTCGAGACATTTTATCCTGCCATTAGCCGGTTAATTTTGGTAAATTTTAAGCTTAGAGACGTAGTATTAGAACTTATCTTCCATTTGAGACTGATATTGGCTCGTACGAAACATTGTAGAATGTTTAAAAAGCGCGTTCAAAATGGTTGGGATGCTAGTTTTTGTCCAAGAATATAAAGTTGAAATGGCTAGTTTTTGAATTAGATTTTATTGTTATTTTTAAGAATTTATTTTATCATAAAATATGTTAGCCGATATATTTATTTGTGTGCTTTCAATCAATTAATTAAATCTTTTTTCTGGCTTGATTATATGAAAAACCCCTTTTAATTGTTTTTTTACAAAAATGACCCTCTGCCAATGTTATCTAGAAAAATGACCGCCAAATCGGCCACGTAAGGGTACATCGTGTATTGGGAAAAGTGAGCACTGACCTTGCGTTATACAAATAGCGAGGTCCGTCCGACGTGGGCCGACTTTTCATATTGTGTAATTTAAAATTATTGAATAAGACCTCTCGTTTTTCATACCGCGAGGTCCCCGAGATATTGATTATATCGTGAAAAAAATTACACGGACCTCGCGTTCTACAAAAAGCGAGGTCCTCGTATTCGAGGCTGAAATACAAGGGTGTACAGGCATGTTCGAGGCATTTTATCCTGCCATTAGCCGGTTAATTTTGGTAAATTTTAAGCTTAGAGACGTAGTATTAGAACTTATCTTCCATTTGAGACTGATATTGGCTCGTACGAAACATTGTAGAATGTTTAAAAAATGCGTTCAAAATGTTTGGGATGCTAGTTTTTGTCCAAGAATATGAAGTTGAAATGGCTTCGTAGGTATGTTGGAGGTGTTTTCTCGGGTTACTATTAGAATAATCTTCATAATATTTTAGTTCAGAGGCCTAGTATTGTATCTTATGTTTCATTTGAGACTGATATTGGCATAGAACCAACATTGTAAACGGTATAGAAATGGCCCTGAAAATGGTTCCAAAGCTTGTTTTGAGGCTTGAAAATGGCTTCATAGGCAAGTTCGAGCTGTTTTCCCGAGTTGTTAATCCGAGAATTTTTGTAATTGTTGAGCTTGGAGGCATAGTACTGGAACTTAGCTTCCATCTGAGACTGATATTGGCACGCACCATACGTTGTAACAGTATAAATATCGCGCTAAAAATGGTTTGAAAGCGTGGTTTTGTGCAGGAACGACAAGCTAAAATGACAAATTGATTGAAGTTAATTTAATTTAAGTTCATTGTTTCATATTTCAACTCGTTTATAAAGTAAGTAGGGAAAATAAAATTATTACGTTTCAAACAAATACATGCGGTACTCTTCTTTAAGCTCAAAAGGCGTATTTGGGGCTGATATTGGCATAAGGGCCTCTAGACATTGTAACCGGGAAAAATTCTTCCACAAAATGGACGGAGATGAGAAGATTCGTGTGTCGGTGTCAGACGGTCACTTTGAACCACTGATCATGTTGCCGAAGCAAAATTTTTTGTGTCGAAATGGTTCGAAATACATAAGATGAAAAAATAGAAAATTGGGTTAGGACAGTACGAGCCAATATCTACACTAAATACGCGGTCATTTGTATCCCTAAACATGTTGATAAAATAAATTACATAGGAATTGATTTGGATGAGAGGTGCCATAGTTTGTCCGAGTTGTATGACCGCTGAGAAATGTTTCGTTGTTGTAGACAAATGGTGCCATAGATCGTCCTAGTTGTTGGAGCCCTCACGATGTAGACAGTCAAGGATTTGCTTCGTGGATTTCTTGAGTACCCGAAAATCATCATCATCCATGATGCTAAAGGCTCCAAAGATGTTACATGCGGTGGTCTTCCTGTAGCCTTCACGATGGAGTCATACGAAGAAGTTACCGGTAGCCTCGAAAAAAAGATCAAGACTGATCCCGACAACTAAAGAAGACCACTCATTCCCTAATATTACGATTTGTTGTAGATCTTGAACCGAAACACGGAAGACACATATCGCGAATATGATTAACCGAATAAAATAATGTATTCACCGTACATATGCAACTACTTGTACCAACAGATCACAATATCAGGGAAATAAATTACAAAAACTATTTTCCTAATACGTGATCTGTTGCCATTAGTAGCAACAGTTGTATATCTTCTTTGAATCTGATACAAAATATTCTAAAGGGAAAGCAAGAACGTTTTATATAGTCAAACATTCGCGCCCTCCAAAACGCGAGGTTTGTTGGCACGTTTTAAATGGACCTCGTGCTTTGCAAAACGCGAGGTCTCCAGAGATTCCTGACATAGACCTCGCTATTTACAGAGAGCGAGTATGAATTTTAATTTTAAATCCCACCCTCTAAAATTTATCGTATTGGAAAAACATAATTAAATTCCGTAACAGTGTAAAAAATCACGTTAAAAATGTTTCAAAAACAGTGGAAACTATAACCTTAACTAAGAGATAATATTACTTAGGAAAATATTAGTATAATAAGATAGTATAATTAATTAATACGGGGGCCTGAAAGATTAGGACATTTGTTCTTCTAGTGTCTGGATTCCCATATCTACTGCATAGTTTTGGTTGTTGAGTTTTTTCTCGATGTTCGACCAAATCTTCATCGCAATAAATCCTTATTGATCATGGACGACCTTTTTTTTTTGCATCGTAGTCCAAAATTTGGCCATATGACAGGCTCACCATTAACTGCGGTCGGATCAATTTCATTTTCTATTGGAGGAAACTCGTATGCATAAACCTTGGATACGGTTTCAAGTAAGTATATTGGGTCAACAATTGTCATGTAGTGAACCCGTACAGACGAACAAGCAGCAATGACGTGCGGACACTGGTTATTTGTTCCATATTAACCATGTATGATTTGTGCTATATGCCTTCCAACGGCCTCTAATATTTCGATACATGGAATGAATGTTCTCGGTGCGAGAAGCAGGCAGCAGTCATCGCATTTGAATACTGCACATAGTTTTGAAATTTGTCGCGAAGGTGTGGGTGGACTACGTGACCACCTTCTATATAGTCTGCTGCTTGTTTTCCTAAGGTTGCAAATAGGGTAACCAACTTATAATATGTAGCCTTGACAACGGAGGTGATAGGAAAATGTCGCACTCCCTTCAGTGACGAATTAACTGTCTCAGCCAAGTTCGTTGTCATGTGCCCATATCGTTTACCACCATCATACGATCGAAGCCATTTTTCCCTCGGGATTGAAGCAAGGTAGTCATAGCTATATTTGTTCCTGCGTAGAAGTTCTTCAAACAGCTCATCAACCTCTTGCGTGTAATGGGAGTTGCCTATAAGAATGTTAAATTAATTAATACGATGAATAATAAATATGAATGTATCTTAAACGGAAAGTACTAGAGGAGGACGTACCCATTCAAAGCATAATTTGGCGTTCATCTTCATTCTTGTACCTTTGTAAGTAGTTTACAGCAATGTGGCATAAACAATACCGGTGATGAATATGTGGAGGTTTCCAGGACGGGCCCATACGCTCAATTGCCCATAGGAGCACGGTGCCCCTGTCAGAAATAACACATAACCCATCTTATTTTTCACGCATAACATGAGATAACACATATCTTCGTAAGTTCGTAAGGAAGAATAACCATGAGTAAAGATCTTCCTTTTTGACTATTGCGAAGGCAATGGGAACGGTTTTTCTGTTGCCGTCTTGTGCAACCGCCAGTAATAAAGTTTGTGTGTATTTTTCGTACAACCAAGTGTCATCGATCTGAACCTTCGGCTTGCAATATTTGAACGCATTAATACACTGCGGGAATGTCCAAATAGCCGGTGAAATTGACACACTCCTCGTACGACACGATCATTTTGGTACGCCCGTACAGTTTCCAGCTTCACAACCGTTCTTGGTATGTGTTTCTGCATCAGTTTTAGCCATGAATGCAATTCTCTGTACGATTGCTCCCACTGGCCATACAATTTTTGTATGGCCCTCCACCTTGCATACCAGGCTTTCTGGTACTCAACTATGTATCCGTACTGAGATTTGGCTGCAGCGATACATGTGGCAACCGTTACACGCGAATTTGCCTTGACTAGTGGAATGAAGGTGTCGTAGAGCACGTGCACATCCAAGTTAGGGTGATCATGACTTAGTCTATTTACAGTGCAACTATGAGGCCCCTCGAGTCTTGTAATCTGCCATAGCCAGTTTTGCTTCTTCAAGCACGATACACGAACCCTCCAATTACACCTCTGCGTCTTGTGGGCACATTCCGTAATGTAGTAATCCGGTTGAGTCTTCTTCACAGTTGTCGTAACAGAGTTGCGTATGTTTTAATTTTTGATGGCAGCCACGATAAGTTCTTTTGTGAAAAAGCTCATCCCAATACTGAGTTCACCATCAGCACACCGGTTGTACTGTGCAAGTTCTGGTAATTGCGAAAATTCTAGAATGTTGAATACTTCAATATCAATCGTCATGTAGTGTGATGGTGGCTGGTAAATAGAAACCGGGATGACAAAATGTTGAACGTTGGTAGTATATAGAATGTTGGTAGGTCGGGCATATTCTTCGTTGCCTTCAACTAAATCATCTAATCTATCGCATTCCTCTACTTCTTTGGGCATATCAAGGTCTTCTGGTTCATCATTGAAAGGGCTTTTCTCGTCACCATCGGGGCCCGACTCCCTTATCGGTTCTTCCTCACAGTTTTCTAAACTCCAAAATTGAAATAGGTCTGGGTTGTTGAATGCTACAGAAACAGATATACCAATTGCTCGTCGACCGCGAGAGCGCCCAAGAGTCTGCACACGAAACATTGGACCAAGAGAAAGATCAAGGTCGCCAAAACTAACAGAAAATTGTCTGCCCATAAGTCATTCAACGTACTTCGCACTAGGGATATACATTGAATATCATCCAGATGTAAAATCGTCGAACGGATGAAATGCTTTATGGTCTTGCGACATCATGTAGTTTTGTGATGATGATGCACCCAAGTCAGAACTTGGTGGCAGGTTCAAGTCAAAGTCAAAACGCGCTATGCAAGAATGCCTTGGCATAGTAGATGATGATTCAATGAAGTCGTTGCGTGGGGCAGATGATGATTCACCAAAGTCGTTGCATGGAGCTCTGAGTCGTTAATAAGTTAAAATCTCCACGCAAATAGGCTGTCGGGCTCTGAACGTTAGTATTAAGATCAAAATCAAAATTTGCTTGACGTCAATTTGAGAGTACGGTGATGTTATCGGTATCTGAAAATATTGCAAATAGCTCTAGAGGACCTCCAATTGAATACTGCAAGTGGGCATCCACCATCAACTCCACATCACCGTTGTCCGTGACATGGTATATTGTGTACGTTAATGGTTCGTACGACGTTAGTAGTCTATACTTTAACGACTCTAGCTTCTTTCTACGAGCATGTGGAACATTGTTCCTCACTATCTTCATCAACTTATTATACGTTAGTTTCCTTGGCAACTGCAGGGTTTCAGTATTTGAGGACTGAAAAACGACGCCGATAGATGCGTCAGTGACCATTTCACCATCATAATATATCAATGCAGTAATGCTTCTCTGTCGTGACATATTTTGAGAACGCTGGATCACTCGGAGTGAACGCTATATATAATTCATCAAAGAATCTCGCGTCCTGCATAACGCGAGTTTCTGACTGAGATTCCTGAACTTCCTCGCTATTAGTAAAACGCGAGGTCACAAGGTCCTTGCTTCGTGTAAAACGCGAGTTCTTTATACCTCGCTCTTTGCAAACTGCGAGGTCCATCTATATATACGTTGCACACTTCGACTTCACTTCAGCTCTACTCATTCTTCTATAATCGAATGTGTCAAAAAGATGGCAAGATTTTCTGCAACCGTATTTCATTCCGAAACCTATTTTTACACCTCTTTCAACAGCAAGATCAAGAAAGATGAGTTATATGATTTGATTTCAACGCACCTTCACGAAGAAATGACATGGCAAATGTCTTGTTTGTTGGCAAAAGTACCCGTTTATGAGCCCGACCCTGAGGAGCATTACATGCTCCCCTTATCAAATGATAAGGACGTTCGAAATATGTTTAGAAGCTACACTCGTGTTGAATGTAAAATTTTATGAAGATGGATCTTCATCAAAGAACGAAGTAACAACTGTTAAGGTTACTTAGGTTCTTAAGGTTATTTAGGTTGTTAAGTAGTTAAGTATTTATAATGAAAAATAAGAAACTGTAATTATAAATTAAACCTATAATGTTATCAAGTTACTTTGGTTGCTAAGTAGTTGTTAAGTATTTATAATAAAAAATTGGGAAATTATAATTATAAACTAAACCTATATAGAAAAATAAGAAATTGTAATTATAAACTTATATATAACATAGTTTTTCGATTAAAATGCGGTCATTTTACATAAATAAAAAAGAACAAAAACATCCTAATGCCGCCTATGTCCACCCATACCGCACCACGGTGGACAACGAACCCGAACCGGATTCCTTCGAATAATACCACCTCGATTATCATCGTTATCGCCATCGCCTTCCCCAAATACATTTTGAGTCCCACCACTCGTACTAAGACCAGTGTAGAATAGGCTCTATTGCGGTGTCTGATCAACAATACCAGATCCGAACTGTGGGGTGAATGGTGGAAACTGATAAACTGGAGGAACATATCCAAAAGGCACTGTCGGATAGTAGTCTGGGGGAACCATCATAAGCGGACAAAATATGTCTGTGAAAAAACCTTCTGACGGATTCCCCATTTGATTGAACGATGGACTACTACCCGTTAGCTGAAATGACGAGAACGTTGAGTGCTGGAATGCAGGTTCTGGCACCGATGTCTCTGGTCGGTAGGCTGACTGTGGAGGTGCCTGCGCTATTCTTGATGATGATACCCCGTGAGCTTATGTTCTTCTTCTCTGGCCACTTCCCCCCATTCGAGTACCACGTTGCGTTGGGGGACGCTGCGTCGGTGGATGATTTGGGGGAGACACGTCTATTTCTCGCTCTCGCTCCTCCGTGGATAGTATATGTGGCTTTCCAGTTTGATGGTACCACGACATATAGTTATAGGTAACACCATGGTCCTCAATGTGTTCCAAAATGCGTGGCCGCCTATCAAAACGGATCATCCACTGATGCATCCACACCATGTGATAATGGCCCTAATGGACTTCAGTCTTGCCTTGTCGCGTTAATCTGTGCAATATGTCTATATTTGGTGGCTCATCCGGAATCCCTTGGACATAGTTGAATTGACGTAGAACGTAGTCTGCGGGAGGCCATTCAACTATCTCGTAGTGTATGAGCGGGACCATCAGAATCCAACCGGGCTCGCTCAACATTATTTCAGGCGGAATGCATGCCTGAATATCAGGATTCTCGTACGACATCCACCAAACTACAAAAAATATGTAAAATTAGTTACAAAAAATTTACAAAGTAAATATTTAATTATTAGTAATCGAATAAAAATATTTACCCTATCCATTTTATCGATCAAAGTCGATAATCCCGCTGCGTGGTCGGTAGTCTAACGTGTGTTAATTTACCTAACCACCTATAATTCAAACAAAAAAATTACTAAGTATTATGATATTAAAAAAACATTACTAACTATTCTAATATTCAAAAATAAAATTAGAAAGTAAATATTTATTACTACCTTCGAACAAGTGAGAATTGAAATGGGGTCGGTTTTTAGGTGTCGGGCTTAAAAACGGTATTCGATACCATGCCCAAGACTGCAGTAACCAAAGACACCCCCCAATGGCACGTCTGTCTGGGTCGATAGTTCTGCATAACTCCCGAAAAAGAAATGACAAGACTGCCCCTCCCCAACATTTATTTTTTGACTCCACAAGAGTGAACATATGAGGCAACCACATCAAATGGACCTTGTTTCGGGATTTGTCTAGCATCAACACCCCTCCAATAACTTGTAAAATATGAGCACGAGCAAACGGCTGCAAAAATAATTTTTATCTTTATTAATTATTTCAAATAATTTAAAATACTACAATAAATAAATAAAATATTATACCATCTTCGTTACTTCATTAGCGTTCGGGGGTAGGTTTGTCAAATTATTATCCAAGAAGTTATTTTCAGTTTCCCACCATCTAAATCCTCTGGCGCCGGCCTCAGCCCAAGCAAATTTTCACACACGCCCGACTAGTCAGCCTCCACAATGCCGGTGATAATTTCGCCGTCAACGGGCAAACCAATATGAAATGGAACATCTTGTAAAGTAATAGTTACCTCACCGCATGGAAGATGAAATGTGTGTGTCTCGGGCCTCCACCTCTCTAGCAACGCATTTATCATTGGTCGGTTCAACTTCAAACCGTCAAATAGATGGGAAACATGGCCAAAACTGAAATGATGTAAAAACTCGACAATATCCGGATGTGGTGGTCCCGTACGATTGATGAAACAAACCAACGAACGTTCATACCCCTTAAATTAAAATTAATTAATTAACTAATTAAAATAATAATTAAGTAATAATAACAAAATAAATAAAATAAATATTAACAATTTTAAAAATAATTAACTAATTAAAAAATTGTACCTCCGGGTTTGAGCGCCAGAATCGAATACATGTCTGTTGTCTAACCTCAATAATCCCGCCATAATACTGAAACTTCGAAGACTTTATAAAAAAATACTAGAGAATTGAAGAACAAGAGAAGAGAATATGTTATGAAAATATAAAAAACTGGGCCCTATTTATAGGACTCCTCGTGTCTGTTGGGAAGCGGTATCAATGGACCTCGCTATATGTAAAATGCGAGTTCCGTTGAAAAGACGCGACTTTTTAGTCAGAACAGATAGAAACAGATTAAATGGAACTCGTTTTTTGCAGATAGCGAGTTCCAGGGGTTTTGATTTTTAAATATTATTAGAATAATTAATTTTGTCTCTTTTAATTTAATTTAATTACCATATATTTTTTAAAAAATTATGAAATATCAATAATAATTTATGTACCGTATTTATAATCTATTAAATAAATACATTTATTTATTAGGGTTTGGGGTTTCAAACGGTCAACGCGAACTCGTTATTCGCAAAGCACGTGTTCCAAACAGCCATTACCATTTAGTTTCTCGGGGACCTTTTGGGAGTCATTTTTTTAGATAACATTTGGCTGGGATCATTTAAGTAAAAACAATTAATTTTTAATTACTTCGTGTTGTCCATATAGCGAGTTCTATTGAAATGACAATATGATACTTTTCTTGCCAAGTCAGGAATCTCTAAAGACCTCGTGTTTTGCAGAATGCGAGGTCCATTTAAAACGTGGCCAAATCCTTCGAGTTTAGGAGGGCCCGAATGCTTGCCTATATAAGGCATTTGCTATCTACCTCTTCCAAAAAATCAGTATCATATTCGAAGATAATATGAAACTTTTGTTACTAATGGCAACAGATCAACGACACATATGTCGGCGCCATACAACTCGGACAAAATATGGCACCTCTTGACGCCATTTGTCTACATCAACGACAGATCACAATATCAGGGAATCTGCGGTCTTCATACAGTGCCAGCAAAGTGAAGACCCCAACATTTAACCATAGTCAAAGCCCTTACCATTGTAGATGATGATGAAAGTGGGTAACAATTGCAACCTTTGGGGAACCTCGAAATCCTCGACTGTCCACTTCATCAAAGCAAGCATGTTTAGGGGTACAATTGACCGGTTATAATGTCTAGGGGAGTGATGTACAAGATGCCATCTTTGGTCGAGATCAGGACTGCGGATGTGAACTTCTCCTCAAATTACAATGCAAACTAGGTACGAAGAAATCCATGAAGCTTATCAGGGACTGCATCAACGACGCATCTCTCGGCAGCTATACAACTCGGACAAACTATGCCATACATGCTCTTGTACATGCCTACCAAGCCATTTCAAATTCTTATTATTGCATGATAAAACTAGCGCTCAAACCATTTTCAACGCACTTTTTATACAGTGTGCAACACCTCGTACGTGCCAATATTAGTCTCAAATTAAAGTTAAGTTCCAATACTACGTCTCTAAAGTTAAAAATTACCAAAATTATCGGGCTAATGACAAGATAAAATGCCTCGAACATGCCTATACACCCTTGTATCTTGGACAAAAAATAGCGGCCCAACCATTTTGAATGCGCTTTTTAAACATTCTACAATGTTTCGTACGAGCCAATATCAGTCTCAAATGGAAGATAAGTTCTAATACTACGTCTTTAAGCTTAAAATTTACCAAAATTAACCGGCTAATGGCAGGATAAAGTGCCTCGAACATGCCTATACGTCCTTGTATTTCAGCCTCAAATACGAGGACCTCGCTTTCTGTAGAACTCGAGGTCCGTGTAATTTCTTTCACGATATAATCAATATCTCGGGGACCTCGCGGTATGGAAAACGTGAGGTCTTATCCAATAATTTTAAATTACGCAATATGAAAAGTCGGCCCATGTCGGACGGACCTCGCTATTTGTATAACGCGAGGTCAGTGCTCGCTTTTCCCAATACGCGAGGTACCCTTACGTGGCCGATTTGGGGGTCATTTTTCTAGATAACATTGACAGGGGGTCATTTTTGTAAAAAACTAATAAAAAGGGTTTTTCATATAATAAAGCCTTTTTTTCTCCTAACTTTATTTTTTGTTCCTCTAAGTCACAGATTAGTTTCTTCCAACATATTTCTAGAGGTTGTTTGAGTATCCTTGCGTGTTAGTGCTCAGATTTGTTAGTTTCGGCTTCAATTCTGTATTTATTGTAGGATTTGATCTGAGATGTTTTTTTTTTTTCTGGTTCGAGTGGGATATGCCCTGTATCTAACTGCTTTGCAGTCTCCTGTACTAAGGGCTTGCCCTTTTTATCTTAAATAAACAAACTTTGTTGAGCAAAAATAAAATAAAATAAAATAAAATAAAATAAAATAAAATGCAAGAATGTATAGAAAACTTAGCTCATGTTCATGTATGAAGGGGAGGTTGTGGTCACCAGAAATGATCAATGCTGTGAGTCTGGAGGCGTTGATTCAGGGGGTGCTTGGTGGATAACTCACTTATTCGTAAATTCGACGGGTCAATTTGGATTTTCTTGAGTCAAGCAATGATTTTAGAATGCCCACTAGGTTTTACAGGTGTAATTGACTCAATCTGATCTGCTCAATACATTACATACACATCATCATCAAATGAAAAAGACTGAAGATTACACGTGGACTTCCTCGTACCAAACGTAAAATAAATTGAATAATGGAAAAATGGGGAGCCATTATTGTATCTATGGAAAATGGGCATTGAAATTTGGGGAGCCATTAGTGATTGGGTATGTTTCCAACATGACATGAACCCATCTCTTGATTGGATATGTTATCAATAGGACCTATATCATTTATTCTAGAATAGGAAAAGTAAAAACTATTGATGTAATATACCAACAGCCAATTGATCTAGTGGGATCAGATTTTAAGTTTTTTAAACAAGGTCTGAAATTCGAATCTATACTTTGTAAATATAGAAAACTGGGTTGGAGGGTCACTCCCTTATTAGGCCTCTGCAAAACCCGATTTGAACTAGTTAACCCATAAATCGTATACCGGTGGTTAAACCAAAAACTATTCGTGCAATATTATTCCTGTAATTAAGTTTAATGGCTATAATTAATCTATTTACAAACCAAATGCTGGAAATGACCGTCACCAAACTCTTTAACATTCGAACCCTACACGAGACCGGGTAAATCGGATTTGTGACTGCACCAGATATAATGCAGCAACACACCAATAGACCCCAACTATTTTTATGGCAAAGCACGGGTTCTATTCCAGTGTTATATAAAGAATGCCTAACCCATGTATCTATCTCACTTGTGCCTTTGTTGGTAGCTTCTCAAACTCCATTTCCAGTGTCTCAACACCCAAATTCAAATGGGGAACACTTTCCTCAACTTAGCTCTTCTCATCATCTTCCATTTTTATATGCCTACTTTCTCCATGAAATTAACCACCCTACTTACGGACCAATCGGCTCTTCTGGCATTAAAAGATCATGTTGTCCATGATCCTGAAAATGTTTTGGCAACTAATTGGTCAGTTTCTACCCCTGTTTGCAATTGGATTGGTGTCAGTTGCGGATCCAAACACCGCAGAGTCACAGCTCTAGACCTTACAGGGTTGGGACTCGTAGGCACCCTTCCACCCCACTTGGGAAATTTATCATTCCTATCTCTTCTTTACCTCACAAACAATAGTTTTCATGGAAGATTACCAGTCCAGTTATCCAAATTGCGACGGGTGAAACTTATAAACTTAGGTAACAATAGTTTTAGTGGAGAAATCCCATCATGGTTGGGATCATTAACTGAGCTTCGAAGTTTGTTTCTACAACATAACAACTTCAAGGGTGTCATTCCAATCTCTTTAAGCTATTTGCCAAAGCTAGAGATGTTGAGCCTGTACGAGAACCAGATTTCAGGTTCAATACCCTCCTCCATCTTCAATATATCTTCATTACAAAGAATAAATTTAAGAAATAATATGCTCTCTGGCTCCATACCCTCCGTCCTGTGGGATTTGCTTACGCTAGAGCTGATCGATTTCACCTATAATAATCTCACTGGTCATATTCCAAAGGAAATGTTTGATCATCTTCCGAATTTGAAAGGACTGCACTTGAGTGGTAACCTGCTTTCTGGTAAAATTCCAGTCAGTTTATGTAAGTGCAAAGAGTTACAAATTCTATCTCTTTCAATTAACCAATTGGAGGGAAGTCTACCGGTAGAAATTGGGAACTTGAGTATGCTTCAATTATTCTATATTGGGCAAAACCACTTTGAAGGTAATGTATACAAATCACTTTAAAACTTTTTTAAGCGTTTATTTTTTATGCAAGTACTTCGAGTTAAAATGAATAGACTGTTTTTGGGTTTAATATTTTTAGGGTAAAGTAAACTACTTGTACATTCTTCACTTAATTATAGGGTGATTTTAATTTGACCATCAAACTATGAATTTTGTCTATGAGCGCTGAAATAATTGTACATTATTCATTCATATTTTACACAATCAATCGATTTAGTTCTAATTCGAAAAAATTCAATAAACTTAGTACTCAATGTTTATGAATCATATGGTGAAAAGTGCTAAAGGGACATACCATATACATGTAAATTATTTCTAATGAAAATTATGGTCAAATTTTAAAGGAATTGTAAACATTGAGGGCTATTTTTTTATTTTTTCTGAATTAGGATTAAATTGATTGGATGAGTAAATCTGAAGGAATATTATGCAATTATACAAATATCCTTAACTGTCAGGTCAACATTTTTTAACTTTTATTGGTTAGTTGCTTGCTTGATACCATTTAAATAATTAAGTGAACTAACTGATAAAATTCATAATTTGGTGATCAAAATAGAAACCACTCCTGTAGTTAAATGACTATACAAGTAGTTTACCCCGAAATTTCAACAGTTTGAATGAGTTAAATGAATAAATAGTTTGAAATTGTTAGAATAAAAGTTAAAAAAACTAATAAAACAAAATGTAAGAGAGGTGAAAAAAATTTAAATGGTAAAATATTTTCTTACTAATATGCATACTATATTGCACTAAATGTGCACTGAAATATCTAACAAATGGTGCTTCGTTTAATTTAGTGGTGTAGTTTTTATTAGTGGAAGAATGTTGAATTTAATGAATAAAGTTTGTTGTAACAGGTGAAATTCCACAGCAAATTGGGAATCTAACTCTTCTCAAAAGAATTGATTGTAGCCGTAACAACTTCACAGGGGAATGGATAACACATGTAATTTACTTTTGATTGTTTTGGATAAATTTGAATTTATTATCCAAGAAAGCAGTAAAAATTTATTGGCAAGGTCTATTTATGACAGGTACTATACCACATCAGATTGGCAACCTAAAGAATCTAGAATGGTTGGTTTTGTCACTTAACCATATCGCTGGTTCTATTCCTCCCGCTATATTTAATATTTCAGCTTTGGTCCAGATTAGTTTGTACGAGAATCAGCTCTCCGGCCATCTTCCATCAACATTGGGACTTTGGCTTCCAAACCTGGAAGGATTATATCTTGATTCCAATCGCCTCATTGGTTCATTCCCCATGTTTGTTTCCAATGCCTCTCAGCTTACTCTTCTTGACATGTCAAACAATAACATTTCAGGGTTTATTCCTGACACTCTTGGCAATCTAAGAAATTTAAGGATTCTTAATTTGGGGAATAATAATTTAAATTCCCAACAAATGAGCTTCCTCTCTTCTCTGGGAAGTTGTAGAGGCTTGGAAGCCTTGTTTTTCGGCCTGAACCCATTAATCAGTGGTAAACTTCCAGGTTTGGTAGGAAATCTCTCTGCTTCTCTCGTTCAGTTCTCTGGTTACGGGTGCAGCATCAGGGGTAGCATCCCGAATGAAATTGGCTGCTTAAGCAGCTTGATAAACATAGAGTTAGACAATAATGAAATAACAGGACTCATTCCTAATACAATTCGAGGATTAAAAGAGTTGCAACGTCTTTCTCTTGCGGACAATAAGTTAGAAGGATCTATCCCGTTTGAGTTATGTGATCTAAACAAGTTGGCTTTCTTGTTCTTGACGAGTAACAATTTGTCTGGTCCGATACCTTCTTGCTTAGGTAACCTCATTTCTCTAAGGAACCTATTGTTAGGCTCCAATATGTTTTCTTCCTCAATACCTTCAACATTGACAAGGCTTAAAGATCTTCTTATCTTGAACTTGTCTTCAAATTCTCTAAGCGGTCCTCTTCCAATTGACATTGGAAAGTGGAAGGTATTGACTAGTATGGATTTGTCGAACAATCAGTTCTCGAGTGATATTCCAACTGGAGTTGCAGATCTCAAAGACCTCACCCAGTTGTCCGTATCCAACAATAGACTGACAGGTTCCATCCCCGAATCATTTGGTGACATGTTGAGCTTGGAGTTCTTGGACTTGTCAAAAAATAATCTATCTGGAGAGATTCCCAAGTCTTTGCAAAAACTCCACTATCTAAAATCTTTCAATGTCTCTTTTAATAGACTTCATGGAGAGGTTCTGAAAGGAGGATCATTTGAAAACTTCTCGATTGAATCATTTAAGGGGAATGAAGAGTTCTTCCAAGATGCAAAACTAAACCTCTCAAGAATTCCAAAGCAAAGGCTAAGCTCATAATATATGTAGCACTGCCAATTGCCTCAACAATTTTGGTGATGGCTCTCATTATCATTATCTTACGAAATAGAAAGAGGAAGGACAAATTAACAACTGGGGAAGACTTGTTACCTTTAGCATCCTGGAATATTTCATACCATGAGCTTAACAACTACAGTGGATTCATTGCAATATAAAACCCAGCAATGTTCTATTAGATGAAGATATGGTTGCACATGTGAGTGATTTTGGCATTGCAAAACTCTTATAAGAGGATTCAATGATGCAAACCTTGACTATAACAACAATTGGCTATATGGCACCAGGTGATACTTCTAATTATACTCACTTTTATATATATGATGCTAGTGTAGCATATGGATAAGGGAAACAATCATATATTCTAATATTTGAATTTTTTAATGTCACTTTTTAAGGAAGAATGTAAATTGAGTCCGAGTTCAACTATAGCATTTATGCCTATAACAATTTAGATATTTATAGTATGATTGTCCCATAATAAAATCATACATTGCCGATATAAAACAATTTAAATATTTATAACATTCTTTTTTCGTTATCAAGGTATCATGCCAATTGATTATGTTGAGTATGGAATAGAAGGGATTGTTTCGACAAAAGGTGATGTGTATAGTTTTGGTATACTTATGATGGAAACCATCACAAGGAAAAAGCCCACGGATGAAATGTTTGCAGGAGAAATAAGCTTGAAGAGTTGGGTAAAAGAGTCAATATCATCTCCACTAAATCAAGTTGTAGACACCAATTTGTTAAGCTCCACTGGAAGGGAACGTTCAGCAGCCAACAATTGCGCCATGTCCATTTTGCAACTTGGTTTAGAGTGTTCGGCAGAGTTACCGGATGAGAGGCTTGATATGAAACAGATTGTTACAAAGCTAAGTTATTAAAGGATACCGGTCGAGTTCGACAAAGGAATCACTTCTAATTTGACTAAAATAAACATGAGTTTTATTTTCGAGCAATGCCTTTGATAAGTATTTATCAAGATACATGAGATTTGCCCATAAATTTTATTACTAGTTATTTGTGCTTTTGTGAACTATTTATCTCCCATTTTTCCTTATCCACAACTGTGTTATGCCATTTAAAAGACTTATGTTAATTTAGTAACTGGGCTACGTGTTTCATTAAAATCATATACTTTTTCAGGATGTGAAGTACTATAAATACCATACATCTCTTACTTCAAATATCATGCACAACATCTTTTGCTTTCTATTATCTTCTCTTCTTCGAGTTTCTTTTCCCTCACTTTAGCTAAGTATTTATAGATCGTTGTTCTTCTTGTTTCCTGCTACAAGTGTTCATTGACTCCCGAAGAGTATGTATTTTTGTGAAATATCCTTAAAGACAATGTTTAATGTACGCTTCAAACAACCACGATTTTTGAATTTCTCTTTTTCTAACCCCTGTGTTTTACTACATTATTTATATGCTTCTCATTGCAACAATAAGGGCAGCATCTCAAGTGAAATTGGAAACTTAAGCAAATTGCTTTTGTTAGGTCTCGATCAAATCACATTCCAGGAACACTACCTGCTACATTCGGAAGATTGAGTGTTGCAAAATATTAATCTTGGGGCAACCTATGAAGCTTTGGGCATTTTAGTCTAAAGACGTACCACGTACTCGATGCATCTCATACCAGGGACGTATTAGTTACGACTTGGGTACTTGCAAGCATTTCATCTTCTTAATTTTTTTTATTTCTTTTATTCTCCCACTCTTTTTCTGTCTTTTTTTTTTTATCTTTTCGACTTTTTATTGCTTACATGATTCAACTATCCGGAGAGATTCCCAAGTCCTTGCAGAAACTCCGATATCTCAAATCTTTTAATGTCTCTTTTAATAGACTTCATGGAGAAATCCTAAAGGAGGATCATTTGGAAGCTACTCGATTGAATCATTTAAGGGGAATGAAAGTGCACCTCAACTTCATCTTCCAAGATGCAAAACTAAACCTCTCAAGAATTCCAAGGCAAACGCTAAGCTCATAATATATGTAGCATTGCCAATTGCCTCAACATTTTTGGTGGTGGGTCTAATTACCATTATCTTACGAAGTAGGAAGAGGAAGGACAAATTAACAACTGGGGAAGCGTTGCTACCTTTTGGAGCATGGAGACGAATTTCGTACCATAAACTTCATCAAGCTACTGATGAATTCAGTGAAAGCAATTTGCTTGGTAATGAGAGTTATGGTTATGTGTACCAAGGGACTCTCTCAGATGGGATGATATTTGCAGTAAAAGTATTCAAGTTAGAGTTAGAAGGAACTTTTAAAAGCTTTGACGTTGAATGTGAAGTTCTCCGCAATACTCGTTACCGGAATTTAATCAAATTCATTAGTAGTTGCTCTAATGATCTTGATTTCAATGCCTTAGTGCTTGAGTTCATGCCTAATGGGAGTCTTGATAAATGGTTGTATTCCAACCACAGCTTTTTGGATATCTTACAAAGGTTGAACACAATGATAGATGTTGCATCTGCGTTGAAATATCTCCATCAGGGTAATATAACACCAGTGGTTCATTGTGATATAAAACCCAGCAATGTTCTATTAGATGAAGATATGATTGCACATCTAAATGATTTTGACATTGCAAAACTCTTATGTGAAGAGGATTCAATGACGCAAACCTTATAATGGAATAGAAGGAATTGTTTCGACAAAAGGTGATGCGTATAGTTTTGGTATCCTTATGATGGAAACCATCACAAGGAAAAAGCCCACGGATGAAATGTTTGCAGGAGAAAAAACTTGAAGAGTTAAAAGAGTCAATATCATCTCTGCTAAATCAAGTTGTAGACACCAATTTGTTGAGCTGCACTGGGAGGGAACGTTCAGCAGCCAACAATTGCTCCATATCCGTTTTGCAACTTGGTTTAGAATGTTCGACAGAGTTACCGGATGAGAGGCTTGATTTGAAAGAGATTGTTACAAAGCTAAGTTATTAAAGGATACTGGTTCAGTCGATGCTTTTATTGTTTAACATGAAGTTCGTGTATTTCAGTCTAAAGACATACCACGTACCCAATACATCTCATATCGAAGATATATTAGTTACGACTTGGGTTCTTGCAAGTATTTTTTTCTTTCTAATTTTTCTTCTTCTTTTATTCTCTCACCCTTTTTCTATTTTTTTTATTTCTTTTCGACTTTCTCTTGCTTACATTATTTAACTATAAGTATATAAGTATGTGTGATACCATACTCACATAATTTAGTGTTTAGGGTTAAAGTTTAGAGAATTAAGGGTATGGTGTATTTTTAGAGTTTAAGATTTAGAATATAAGGTTAGAGTTTAAATTTTATTTTTTAAAGTTGAGTATAGAAAAGGACACTAAAAAGGATATAGAATTTTTGTCATGTTCCTATAACTTTATTGGCAGCATGTGTAATTATTGTATCCGACCTCAGACCACTTTAAAAATGAAATTGCTTATTTAAGTAGATAGATGTAAAATATTAATAATTTTTTGAAATAATAAATAATATGTAATTATGTGAAGTAATCGTTGTATACGATTCTTTCTGAATTTGTTATATTCTCCCAGGTGCAGGCCTTTAAAACGACAAGTTCAAAGACTTTAGATTCCAATCGAAGTCGGCAAACAACGAAGAGAACTTGGTCAATCTTTTATATCTATTACGGTGGTCTGATGTTGAGAGGTACTATTAGACCAAGTGAGAAAAACACCTGGAAAACAACTAAAAATGGATATTTCAACCTCATTGCATGTAAATAATAAATAGACTGATCGTTCAAACAATGAAGAGAACTTGGTCAATCTTTTATATCTATCTTGCTATATCACTTGTGTCTTTGTTGAAAAACTCCATTTCTGGTGACTCAACACCCAAAATCAAATGGGGAACACTTTCCTCAACTTAGCTCTTCTTATTATCTTCCATTTTTCTATGGCTACTTTCTCTATGGAATTAACCACCCTACTTACGGACCAATCGGCTCTTCTTGCACTAAAAGATCATGTTATTCATGATCCTCAAAATGTTTTGGCAACTAATTGGTCAGTTTCTACTCCTGTTTGCAATTGGATTGGTGTCAGTTGCGGATCCAAGCATCGTAGAGTCACAGCTCTAGACCTTACAGGGTTGGGACTCGTAGGCACCCTTCCTCCCCACTTGAGAAATTTATCATTCCTTTCTCCTCTATTCCTCACAAACAATAGTTTTTTATGGAAGTTTACCTGTCCAATTATCAAATCTACAAATGCTGAAATATTTAAGCCTCGGTAACAACAACTTCAGTGGAGAAATCCCATCATGGTTGGGATCGTTAACTGAACTTCGTGAGTTGTATTTGTATCAGAATAACTTCAAGAGTGTTATTCCATTCTCTTTAGGCAATTTGCCAAAGCTAGAGATGTTGAGCTTGTTTGAAAACCAGATTTCAGGTTCGATACCTTCCTCCATCTTCAATATATCTTCCTTGCAAGGGATTTTTCTATCTAATAACATGCTCTCTGGTATCATACCCTCCATCTCACGTGTTTTGCTATCTTTCATTGATTTTAATCAATAATCTCACCGGCGATATTCCAAAGGATATGTTTGATAATCTTCTGAATTTGAAAGAACTATACTTGGAGGGTAACCTGCTTTCTGGCAGAATTCCAGTCAATTTATTCAAGTGCAATGAGTTACAAGGTTTAACCGTAGCATATAACCAATTGGAGGGCAGTATACCCATAGAAGTTGGGAATTTGAGTATGCTTCAAATCTTCTATATTAGGCAAAACCACTTTGAAGGTAATGTATACAAACCAATTTTAAGTGTTTCTTTTTATTTGTTAATGATGCTTTATTTAATTTGAACAATAATTCTTGCTAGTAGATGAGTTTTAACTTTCCTATGAAGATTTAAAATTGCAGGTTATTAAAGGAAATTGAAACCGGTTCTTCTCAACGTGTTTGATTGTAGAGTTACAATCCGTTCAGGTAAACCAATAAAAATGAAATAATGCTATAAAATCAAATTTATTCTAGATTCATATTTGACAATGGAATATAATTTGATATATTGTCAATAAATTTATTTTAAATATTTATATAATATATCATCAGTTAGTTCACTAAGAATACACAATATTTGTCTCACATATTTTTTGGTAGGTTTATGTATGTTTCATTTTCCTTGATAAATAAAAGGGTAAACTACTAAAATGACCACTTAACTATAAGGTTGAATTTCGATATGACCAATATTATTTTTAATTTTCCCAATATTTTATTTCAACTCTAGGGATTTTTCTTTGGTTTCAAATCGGCTCTCTGGCCATCTTCCATCAAACATGGGACTTTGGCTTCCAAATCGACTGTTAAATAAATCTTGATTTTACACATTTAGTATGGTCCATTCCCAAATTATATCAATTTGAACCTAAATTAAATTAAATTTAATAAATTTATTTTCAGGGTCCGTTCCTGAAACTCTCAGGTAATCTTTTAAATCAAAATTTCTCAGCCAGGGTTCAAATTGTCTAATGAATTTAACTTCATCTGGGAAAGAGTTTTATCTCTTCTTTGACAACTGTGGTGTTATTGTGAATATTTGCTTTCCACAAAATACCAATTGAAATGGTGAAGTTAGAGTTTGGTGGAAATCGTCAACAGAGAAATTTTTCAGTATAGCATTGTGATATCAAACGTGTGAATGGACTCTGAGATCATATGGTGATTGGTTTTCTGTGTCGTTTCGAGGGCTTTTGACAATTTAAATTAAAAGAGTGGCGTTTGTCATCCCCTTTATGACAATAGGTTAGAAGGTTCCATTCCAGGTTAGTTATGGTGATGAATATCTGATAGTTTCTTAAACTTCCATTGTAAGTATTATTGTCTCTCCTTTACTGGGTTCATCCTAATGAAAGTGGCATTATCGACAAATCCTTGTAGCACCTTTGGGAGCATGAGCCATACCCAGACAGTTAAAAGAACATATCACAAATTGAAAGGTTAAAAGATTCAGTCATAGAGGAAAAAAGAGAGAAGAGGAAGAGAAAGAGGGAGGAGGGAGGAGGAGGAAGGAAAGTTAATGGTCACATCAGTGTTTTTTATACATAGTTAACGACAGTGAACTTAATGAAAATGAATTAAAAGTTTAGTACTATATCGCAAGTTTCAAAAGTTATATGACCAAAATAAAAGTGATCTAAAAGTTTGGTGATTATTTATGTAGTTTACCCAATAGTTTTCAACTCTTATACCAGGGACTCAACAAAAAATGGACATGGTGGTTTCCACCAGGACCCCAGGTTTTGACAAATTAACATTTTGTCATTTGGATTTTTTAAATTTTAACTTGACCCCATTAAAAAAATTTTAAATATTTTTAATTAAACTTTCTCCTAAGATTTTATTTAAGATTTTTAAAATCTTAAATAAACAATCTTATTTCTATGGTGGTCTGATGTGGAGAGGTACTATTAGAACAAGGGAAAACCCACTTGGAAAAACAATAAATAAATATTTCAACCTTATTGCATGTTTTAAGAAATTTCGGGGTTTATTTTAATTTTGATTGTTAATAGAACCAATCATATGTATTAGTGTGTGGTCATACAATTAACAATGGATAAATATTGGTCTCATTAGGAAAGTCCTGCTTAAAGATGCCTCAATTTGAATAGCATGGGTTCATGCCTACATCATCAAGGGCAATTTCTTTTGGAACTCTCTTGGTCTCATTCTGTATGAACTTTAGGCTTTTAAAGATTTAATTATTTGCTATAAACGTTAAAATCCTAGACTTAGAAGGAGCGTTTAAGAGCTTTGGATCGTTGAAAGTCATTGATTTTAATGGTTCAATAGTATAATCGAAACTTAATCAAAATAATCTTTAAATAATCTTGATTTCAAAGCCTTAGTGATAGAGTACATGCCTAATCGGAAGTCTTGATAAATCAAATGCATTCATGCAACCATTCTTGAATATCCTACTTGAGGTTGAAATAATGATAGATGTTTTATTTTAAATAATTCAAATTTCTTAGTTTGGTCATTTTAACATCATTGGTTCATTGTGATTTAAAACCCCTAAATTTTATTTTCGTATGTTTATGCTAGAAGTAAGACATTTAGTTTTGATCGATTCAACACCCATCAGAGTGACTAAATTTTATTTGTTTATATCCACTGGGGAGGTGGTTTTTCTAGTTGAATTGAATTCATTTTTGGCACCAGGTTTGATGATTAAAATGAAAGCTCTTTAAAATGGGTGATAAATATCACTTTTTAAGGAGGCATAAAAAATAAGTTTCAAATTCAATATGTTTTACAAGAATATTTATTTCGAAAAATCAACATATCTTTGAAATATTAAGGATGTTGTTTTAAATTCTCAAATAGAGTTTATAAATGATTAGGAATTGTTTCATCCAAAAGGTTTGTGTATAAGTTTTGGTATTCTTATGATGGAAAAAATTTTATCTAAAAAAAGCCAATGGATGAAATGTTCGTAGGAGAAAAAAACTTGAAGAGTTGGGTGAAAGAGTCGATATCATCTCCACTAAATCATTTTGTAGACACCCATTTGTTGAGCACTACTACTGGAAAGGATTGTTCAGCAGCCAACAATTGTGCCTTGTCCATTTTGAAAGTTGGCTTAGAATGTTCAATTGAATCACCAAATGAAAGGCCTGATACGAAAGAGATTCTTACGAAGTTAAAGAAGATCAAAGTCAAGTTATTAAAAGATATTGAACTTGTTCGATGAAGGGTGATCATAGAAAAGGTGGCTATGGAGGCATTCTTAGAGATGAAAGTGGGAAATTGTTATTCTCCAGTATGCGACCAGTGCTAAAATTGTTGTAATTAAAACGGAAATGGAGATCTGCATGAATTTAGACATTGTATGAATTTAGTTTTTGGCTTTTAATATGGGGAACGAGCGATCTAATTTTAATGAGCAACGCAATTTTTTGTGTAAATATTACCATGTGTACTCTTTTTCTTCAATTAGAATTAAGGAGATTTTTAACGAAGCATTTGGTAATATCCCCTCTTATCAAAAAAATAGTGGTCCAAGTGATGTAGGGTGACTTATTCAATCTATTGAATTAATGAATCCATTCAAGTGTATATAAAGAATGAAATATCTATCTTGCTATATCAGTCCTTTTAAGCATAAGATATTTAATTTAGGTGGATTTCACAACCATCAAAGTGACTAAAATTTTTTATTTCTCTTGCTAGATAGTTTTTTTTTATAAAAAATACTGTTTTAGCATACAATTCATTAAAAATGAATATTTATTTCAAAAAGATTAATTTATGATTCTTTGCCAATTGTAAACATTTTCATAATGAGTTGTTGGCTTTGAAACAACAAATGTTGAAATTTTAGATTCCACAAAATTTAAAGCAGCAATTTTCTTTATTTTAAAAAAGGACGGGAAAAGGTCATCAAGGTTCTTTTTATGATTTATATCGCTGTTAATTTATAGGAATCTATCTACTTAAATAAGCATTTTTTTGCCAGAAAAAATGAATATTTATTTCAAAAAATTATTGACAAGTTAATTTATCAAATAAAATAATTTTTTATAAATTAAATAATTAAAAGTATGATTCTTTCCCGAATGTCATATCCATAAAGACTAAGGAAACTTTAATGTTACTTTTTGTTTCAATCTTTGATTTGATTTGGAAAATAAAAAAATTTTTAGGTTGGAAATAATTAATTAAAACTAAAATTCAAAATTAAATGTTAAATTGTATAGAAAGAATTCAATGAATAAATAATTTGATTTAAGTATTTGCGAAGCCTTAAGGTCGTATCATCAAAATAATTTTTTCGAATATAATAAGCAACAAATTGTAAAATATAACAAGATTCACATTTATGAATATTTGGATTTTTTGATATAACAAGCATCAAATTGTTAAATACAAAAAAAAATCATATCCATGAAATTTTCGATTTTCGATTTTTAGATAATCCAAAACTTAAAATATTGTGATCTATTTCCGAAAACAAAAAATCAAATATTCAATCAAAAATAAATACATACCGAATATCCGAATTTTCGGATTAAATCAACGATTAAACGAATCGGTCGAATCATATATTTTTACCCACCCTACTGCAAGCCTTTGAAACGACAAAGTTCAAATGTTTTTTGATTAAAATAAAATATGGAAAAATATTAGAAATGTTTAATTAATATTCTAAGGGTTTTGGGTAACTCAATTTGAAGAAATAAAATCGGATTTTGGGACATTTTAGTTTGATGACTAAAATCTAAAGTTTTCAAAACTGTTTTGGTGACTAAATCATAAAAGGGTCAAAACTTAAAATCTTTAAGGAGCTAATTTACCAAAGTTTTTAATCACTTTTCCCTTAATTTAGGCTATTTTTAAATGATTTTTAAAAGGTTAATAAATAAAACAACATAGATTTAATTAAAAGGATTTTTTATTAACCAAATTCATTTTTTACGTAACTCTTTTACTCTCAACTTTCTCTAAACTTTCTCAGCAATCAAACTATCAATTTTACTTTAAAATGCTCAGGAATCATTCCTTTTTGATTTCTTCTTGATTTATTAATTGATTCCTTTGATTTCTACATCAAATCCTATTTGTTTTCTCAGAGATTTTACTCAAATCTTGCCAATTAAGGGGAAAGTCAGCAATTAGATGTGATTTTCATTTCTCTTGAAAATAAAAACGTAAAGGAAAAGAGAATTTATAAAATGTAGAAAGATAGAACAAACTAAGAATGGAAGATATGAGAGATATCTTTCTAGCTTACCCCAATGGGTATTTATAGTATTCTAAAACCCTAAAAATAACCTAGAGATGATAAAAGATAATCCTTGAAAATATTCAAATTAATTCCTAAAAACAAAGATAATTTCTAATTTGAATTTTAAATGTCTTCATTGAAAGACATCATTCCCACAGCGACTCAACACTCGGAAGCCATTGAAAGATCACCTTCTAATAAAGTTAAATCTCTTTTTATGATTGTTTGTCAATACAATAAGAATTTTCATGCCGGAACAAGCCCAAAATTGATTCGTAAAATAAAAGTGCAAAATGTTGTCTTTTATAGTTGGAAAAGACAAAAAAAAATTCATGATGGTTGTTGCCCAAATCAACTATAGAAATTAACATAGTTCTAGAAATGTTCAATATATAAAATAATAACAAAATTTGATTGACATGTTTTAGTTTTTTTTCTTCAAGAAATATGACCAACGTGGATGGGAGTGGTTGAAGGTTATTTTTAGGGATTTGATGATTATTTGAAAATTTGTTGGATATTTTAAATTTTTGATTTATTTTTTAAAAATAAAAGAAAAAAAAATATTTATTTCCACGTGTCATTTTAGGAGGAATAACAAATTTTTTAATGGTTGGTATTGGTAAGGAAAACATCTAAATGAAAAATTAAAGTCGTTAGACACCTTTTTAATTGGAAAAATACTTTAGATATTTATCTAAAATGAGGGCTGGATAGTTTGGCGGCAGGTGGTGTGGGAAGCCGTGAGAAAATAAAGAGAAAGCCTAAGGTTCTTTTATCAATTGGGGAACCATTATTGACTATGTGGATGAAAAAAATGGAAAAGACTTATATGAATTGTTATTTTCTTGTCTGTGGTCCCAGCTGTTGGGATTGTTCTTGTGTATGGGACATTAGGACCCATCTCATTTATACTCCAAGACTTTATTGCATAACAAAGTCCAACTACATGCTCCCAAACTCAAAAAAAAAAAAAAAAAGGTAAGAAAATTAATATTTAAGGGAAAATGGGGAGCCATTAATGAACCCCATGGATGGAAAATGGGCAAAAAGTCATGAAAATGAAGCTTTAAAATTATACAGAATAAAAGGTGAAATGGTTATAACTAATCTAATCACTATTTTTTATTTCTTTTTTATATATAAATTTAATCCATCTCAGATAACTGTAAAGACTATTAAGTTATATGATTCTTATAAATTCATTGTATTAGTATGATTCAAATTTAGTTTTTTAAACTGAAAAATCTTGAATTCTGTTAGTAAAAAAATTCCGAGTAAAAAGTGAAAATATGTTTGAAGCCATGCTAAATCTTCATTTGTATCCTTCATTTTTCTTATTTTTAATGCAAGCATTTATATTTTTATGGTGGTGAGTTGTTGAGAGACACCGATAAGACGAAGTGAAAACATTTGAAAAGAAATTTATTATATAAATAAATAGTTCAAAATTTTCTAGTAATGTAATTAGGTTTTAGTTATCAGATTGTGATTAGGGCTTTATTTTAAAATTGGGCTATCGGGATTGTAATAATAATATTGTTTTAGGCTTTTTGAATATGCATTGGACTTTAATATAATTTAAGTTATTTATTTATATCTGTTTTTCTTTTTTTCCCTTTTTTATTTTTCTTTCTTAATAATAATAATAATAGTGTATCAATAGTACTATAATAATAATAATATGATTTAAATAAAAACGAATAATGATAGATAATAGTAACAAAAAGAAAGAACTGAAAATGAATAATGATATTACTAATGTATTAAATAGAATATGATTTTCCATAAAAAAAAATATAATGGTTTGTTTATAGAATAATTAAAAAAAGCCCATTATCATAACTAATCAAAATATAAATACGGGTTAACACCCCAAATAAAACTCGTCGATTTCAGCTTCAATGATCTCGCAGGTCATATTCCAAAGGATATGTTTGATCATCTTCCAAATTTGAAGGAACTGTACTTGCTTTGTAACCTGCTTTCTGGAAAAATTTAAGTCGGTTTATTCAAGCGCAACGAGTTGTAGATTTATCCTTATCATATAACCAATTGGAGGGGAGTATACCTATACAAACCATTCTTTAATGTCACATAATTACATTTCAGGGTCCATTCCTGACAGTCTGGGCAATCTAAGAAATTTAAAGACCCTAAACCTGGAATTTTTAAACTTGAGTGACCAAAATAGGAATGAGAAGAAAGTTAAGTGATGAATTTATAATTCAGCCTTATTGTTTTATATATGATTCTTTCTGAATTGTAATATTCTCCGGGGTGATGGCTTTTACAACGACAAAGTTCAAAGACTTCAGATTCCAGAACAAAGTCAAGCAGCCATTATTTAATCAAAAACACGGCAAAAGGTCAAGGGAAAAAACTAGTTAATTTGTATCATATATATCTGTATGTATCTATCTAGTTAAATAAACAATCTTATGTTTTATGGTTGTCTGATGTTGAGAGGTACTGTTAGAACAAGGGGGAAAAAACACTCGGAAAAACTAAGAATGAACATTTCAACCTCATTGCATGTTCGAAGAAATTTCAGGGTTTAGTTTAATAGTTAACAATGAATAAAGAGAGATATCATTCAATTATTGGATCCATTCCGGTGTATATAAAGAATGGAATATCTATCTTGCTTTATCAGTTGTGTTTTTGTTGAAAAACTCACCCAAAATCAAATGGGGAACACTTTCCTCAGCTTAGCTCTTCTCATCATCTTCCATTTTTCTATGCCTACTTTCTCCATGAAATTAACCACCCTACTTACAGACCAATCAGCTCTTCTTGCATTAAGAGACCATGTTATCCATGATCCTCAAAATGTTTTGGTGACTAATTGGTCAGTTTCTACCCCTGTTTGCAATTGGTTTGGCGTCAGTTGCGGAACTAAAAATCGTAGAGTCACAGCTCTAGACCTTACAGGGTTGGGACTCGTAGGCACTCTTCCTCCCCACTTGGGAAATTTATCATTCCTTTCTCTTCTTTACCTCACAAACAATAGTTTTCATGGCAGATTACCTGTCCAATTATCCAATTTGCAACGGTTTAAATATTTAAGCTTCGGTAACAACAACTTCAGTGGAGAAATCCCATCATGGTTGGGATCATTAACCGAACTTCGAAGTTTGTATATGTATCAGAACAACTTCAAGGGTGCTATTCCATTGTCTTTAGGCTATGTGCCATGTTGAGAACCAGATTTCAGGTTCAATCCCCTCCTTCATCTTCAATATATCTTCGTTGCAAGCAATAGATCTTGCGAATAATAGGTTCTCTGGTTCTATACCCTCTGTTTAACGTGGTTTGCTTTCGCTATATGGCATTGATTTCGCCTTCAATAATCTCAATGGCGATATTCCGAAGGATATGTTTGATAATCTTCCGAATTTGAAAGAACTATATTTGGAGGATAATCTGCTTTCTGGCAGAATTCCAGCCCATTTATTCAAGTGCAATGAGTTGCAAATTTTGTTCTTAGCAAATAATCAATTGGAGGGGAGTATACCAATAGAAGTTGGGAATTTGAGTATGCTTCAAATCTTCGCTATTGGTTATAACCACTTTGAAGGTAATGTATGCAAACCATTTTTAAATGCAATAATTCTTATTAGTAGATAAGTTCTAACTTTGATATGTGAATTTTATAACTGCAGGTGAAATTCCAAAAGAAATTGGAAATCTAACTCTTCTCAACGTATTTGACTGTGAGGGTAATATTTGCAATAACTCAATACAAACAAATTTAGTTTATATTCATATTTGATAATAGAATATAATTTCATATACATAGAGGTGGCAAACGGGTCGTTCAAGTCAAGTTCGGTTCGAATCATTTTGATTCGTGTCATGTTCGGTTTTGACTACATTCGGTTTCTGTTCAGTTCGGGTCAGAATTGGTCTGGTTTGGTTTTAATTCGAGTTGGTATCGAGTCTGGTCGAGTCATATCGGTTCGGTTACTTTTTGGTCGATTGATGTCTGGTCGAGTATTTTCGAGTTAGAAGATTTTGGGTCGGGTCAAGATCAATTCAATAGGAGATCAATATGTTTCACCCGGGTTTTCAGGCCGAATCAGTTTTTTACACCTATATATGGCTTTATAAAGCTAGTATATTTGACTTTTTGGTGAGTTGTGCGATAGTTCACATCAAATCTTTCTTTATTTCTTTTAATATCTTTTCTTTATTTCGGGTTGCCTTTGGTTCGAGTTTCTTTCGATTCGGATGAAATCGGTTTGGGTCCATTCGGTTCGGTTGAAAATCGGATTGGGCTCATATCGGTTCAACAAAAATTGGATCAATTTTGGTTTGATTCCATTTGTTTCGAATTTCGGATCATCATGTTCAAAATATCGGGTAATATAATTTCATATTTGATAGTAAAATTTTTGGCAGGTACAATACCGTATCAGATTGGGAACCTCAAGAATCTTGGACACTTGAATTTGCAAGTTAACAATATTGGTGGTTCAATTCCTCCACAAGTATTTAATATTTCCACTCTGAGGAATTTTTCTTTGGCATCAAATCGGCTCTCTGGACATCTTCCATCAAACATGGGCCTTTGGCTTCCGAACTTAGAAGAATTATATCTTGGAGCAAATCAACTCATTGGTTCATTTCCAATATCTATTTCCAATGCCTCCAAGCTTATTCATCTTGAATTGTCAAACAATTACTTTTCAGGTTCCGTTCCTGACACTCTTGGCAATTTAAGAAATTTAGAGAGACTCAACCTGGCGACAAATAATTCAACTTCATCAGGAATGAGCTTTCTCTCTTCTTTGACAAACTGTAAAGGTTTGGAATTGTTATCTTTCCACAACAACCCTTTGATCGGTGGTAAACTCCCGGGTTTGGTAGGAAATCTCTCAGGTTCTCTTCAGAAATTCTCTGCTTTTGAATGTAACATCAACGGTACCATTTCGAGTGAAATTGGCAACTTAAGTCGCTTGATAAATATCCAGCTAGGAGGCAATAAATTGACAGGAACGATTCCTACTACAATTGGAGGATTAAAAGAGCTGCAAAGTCTTTCTCTTCAGGACAATATGTTAGAAGGATCGATCCCATCTGAGTTATGTAGTCTAAACAAGTTGGCTTTCTTGTTCTTGACAAGTAACAAGTTGTCCGGACCAATACCTTCTTGCTTAGGTAACCTCATTTCTCTGAGGAACCTATTTCTTGGCTCCAATATGTTTTCTTCCTCAATACCTTCAACATTGACTGGGCTTAACGACCTCCTCATCTTGAACTTGTCTTCAAATTCTCTAAGTGGTCCTCTTCCAATTGACATTGGAAAGTGGAAGGTTTTGACCGATATGGATTTGTCGAACAATCAGCTCTCGGGTGATATCCTAAATGGGATTGCAGATCTTGAAGACCTCACTCACTTTTCCTTATCTAATAATAGAATCGAAGGTTCTATCCCCGAGTCATTTGGAGTTCTTGGACTTGTCAAGAAATAATCTATCCGGAGAAATTCCAAAAACTTTAGAGAATCTTCGTTATCTCAAATATTTCAATGTCTCTTTCAATAGACTCCAAGGAGAAATTCCCGAGGGAGGATCATTTGGAAACTACTCAATCAAATCATTTGAGGGGAACGAAGCATTGTGTGGTGCACCTCAACTTCAAGTTCCAAGCTGCAAACCTGTTTGGAATTCCAAGGCAATAACTAAGCTCATAACATATGTAACATTGTCAATTGTCCCTACAGTGGCTTTCATTATCATTATCTTCCGAAGAAGGAATAGGAAGGAAAAATTACCAACTCAGGAAGACTTGTTACCTTCAGGAACATGGAGACGATTTTCATACCACGAGCTTCATCAAGCCACTGATGGATTCAATCAAAGTAAATTGCTTGGTAATGGGAGTTATGGTTCTGTATACCAAGGGGTTCTCTCAGATGGGTTAATGTTTGCTGTAAAGGTCTTCAAGTTGGAGTTAGAAGGAGCGCTTAAGAGCTTTGATGTTGAATGTGAAGTTCTCCGCAACACTCGTCACCGAAATTTAATCAAAATCATTAGTAGTTGCTCTAATGATCTAGATTTCAAAGCCTTGGTGCTTGAATTCATGCCTAATGGGAGTCTTGACAAATGGTTGTATTCCAACAACAGTTCTTTGGATATCCTTCAAAGGTTGAACATAATGATAGATGTTGCATCCGCATTAGAATATCTCCATCATGGTCATGCAGCACCCGTGGTTCACTGTGATTTAAAACCCAGAAATATTCTATTAAATGAAGATATGGTTGCACACTTGAGTGATTTTGGCATTGCAAAACTCTTATGTAAAGAGGATTCAGTGATACAAACCATGACCATTGCAACAGTTGGATATATGGCACCAGGTGAGATTTCTATTTAAGCTCCTTTGTTATCCCTTTAAAATGACAGTGTAGCGTGTGGTTAACGGAAGGGATAATATATTAACACTTGAATTTGAGACCTATTGAATGTAACTTTTTAAGAAGGCTTATAAATTAAGTTCAAATCCAATATAGCATTTATGCACATAACATTTTAGATATTTTATAGCATTTCTTTTTCTCAATCAACATATCTTTGAATATTGATGATGATTTTGTAAATTTGTACACAGAGTATGGAAATGAAGGAATTGTTTCAATATTGTATTCTCTTAGTGTGAAGGCATAGATCTCCTTCTAATTCAAAAACAAAAGTAAGGTTCGGCCTATAGGGGTGTAAATGAACCGTGCTTGAACGAACAATAATATGTGGTTTAAAGGTTTAAGAAACCCTTAAACTTTCAAAAAAATCAATTAAGCCCTTAAAGTTTTTTTACACTCAATGTCATCCTCAAACCCAAAAAATTAATCAATCCAACTCTTTAACTAACGGATTCCGTCATTGACCGACGGTTTCGTTAAATTCTATCTACTTGGCCCGTTTGCCATGCCATGTCCACCGTTAAATGTCTGCCCAAAGAGAAAGTTGAAGCTTCTTCCTAAAACAGCGAGAAGAATCAAGTGAAAATCAACGTTCTCTTCTTCTAGAAACTCATTTACTCTATTTTCGATTCTTCACTATTTTCTCTTCTTCTAGAAAATCATGAATCTGAGTTTTCTTCTGATCACGAATCCATTTAGAATTCATGATTCGAATTTTCACAAATGGACTCTTTCTTTAAATGGGGTTTCTCTTCTTCTTCTTCTTCTTCTTCTTCTTCTTCTTCTTCTTTGGATACTCTATTTTCTAGCTCTGTTTTTTCATTTGTCTATGGCTGACTAAAGGTGACTCTCAAAATCTATAAGCCAAAGAAGAAGAGTTGTACAGAGCATATCAACAACACGCTAAACTCAAAACATTTTTTGACAGTGATGAACAAGAAAAAGATGTTAAAATATTAGCTTATTCTTCATTTCTCTGGATTTTTAATCAATCTTCTCTATCATTGGGCTTTCTACAAGAGCTGAAAAAGAACTTTTCCCATTTTTTGGGGTATAACAATGGGCTTGACCTTGACTTTTTCAGAGAAATTATAGCAAAACAGAGCATCGGTGATCCATTTACAGTGGTTGTTGAGACCAACGAGGGCCTCATGTGGACCGAGTTCCGAACGTATTTTTCCTGAGCGTTTAACACTATCCTGACACACATGCAAACGACTTTTGACGAAGAAGGCTCTTGTGTTTCAATGGCACCGTTCTTTTTTCTAACGAACATTGGGCTCGAACGTAACCTTCCCGTTTATTTATTTTTGAAGATTTTTGTATTTGGTTTGTGTTTCTTTAAATGTTTAATGCCTTGTTCGTTTATTAAGAGTTCGCGAACATGTTCATTTAATGTTTGTGAATATGTTCATTTATATGTTCGCAGTGACAGAGCCCAAGAAAAAAAAATTAGCTTTGTCTTCATATATAAATTTCTTTACAAATTGGTTTATTTTTTAATATTCCTTCCACACTTTCAAATATTTACGTTTTGCCCCCCAACCAAAATCTTGGCTCTGTCCTGTATGTTTGCGAACGTGTTCGTTTAAATTTAGTGAACATGTTCATTTATATGTTCGCGAACTTGTTCATTTAACGTTTGTATACATGTTCATTTATATGTCTGCTAATGTATTCGTTTATATTTATCAAAGTGGTAAAATTACACCACTAGTTCTTAAGTTCCTTAGGCTTTACAGTTTAAATTCCAAAGTTCACTATGTGTTCAATTAGTCTCTACTTTCAGTAATATTTAAAATGTAAAAAAAAAAGAGTCGAGTAAACGAGCTTGTAAACGAGTTTGTTTGTGAACATAAACAAAAAGAATACACATATGTTCGTATCTGTTTGTTTATTAAACAAACGTATAATTTTTGTTCATACTTATTTTTTTATTGAGATAGATATCAAGATTAAATTAGAGATCCTCACTTAAAAGGATTTTCACAGCATCCGAAGGCGATGTACAAACTATCGTTCCAATAGGCTTTCTTCGACTAAGTCCAGCCAAAGCATCAACAACTCTATTTTACAAACATAAATAAACGATTTATGAATATTTCGTCGAACGATCTCCTTATTTACACTTATATTGACTGAAGCTCATTGTTTATTATTGATCCCCTATTTATGTATGTTTCATTTACCTTAATAAATAATTTTTTTTTAAAAATGTTATTTTAAGATATTTTATATTTATTTTAAAACTATTTTGAAAATTAATTTTTCAACCATTTCCTTTCATTTTTTTTTAAAGGAAGGGATTGATTTTTATAGTTTTCCTTTCTTTTTCTTTCCGTTCTCTGTCCATGTCAATTCCCCAAAATGTCCTCATTATTTCTCTCTAACCCCTCATCTCCTCCTCGCTCGTCCGCTTCGCCTAACTATACTCCCTCCTCCGACGACATGTGGAATTACCGTTTCGTCCCCATCCTCCTCTACCTCTCCAAAGATCTACCCCTTGCTAAAGCTAAAACCACCACTGGACTCATCCGGGAGACGGCGCATCGGGGAGGCTGAACAATGACACGAACGCTTCCTACATTGCTGCATCGTACGTGAAGTTCGTGGAAGCAGCCGGGGCTCGTGTGATTCCTCTTATCTATAATGAGCCGGAAGAGATTCTTTTCGAGGTAATCACGATGCTTCTTTCCTTCTAAAAAAAGTCTGAATTTTGACTTGTGTGTTGGTGGTTTGAAGTTTTTTAAATAGTTTATCTCTATTTTTGGAAAATAAAATTCCTGATTTTGGGTTTATAATCTTAATTCACTTATCTGCTAGGACACTGCAGGAATACCAGTTAGGACAAAGTTAGGACACTGCAGGAATATCAGTTGTTACAGTCTTGTTGTTCTCTATGCAAATGATTATTTTTTAGCTTAGTTGCATTTTTTGTGGATGTTCTTTTGGGTATTTTCTTTAGCTTCTTAATATACCAAGATATTTTGATTGCCTATTCATTTCATTTTATCGCTTTCATTTGCTATGACTAGACAGTTGTGTAAAAAGCCCGACATCTAGCTGAGTGAGTCTTCTCCACCATTGTATTGCAGAAGCTTGAACTGGTTAATGGCGTGCTTTTTACAGGCGGGTGGGCTAAATTCGGCTTGTACTTTGAGGTGGCTCAAAAAAATTTCAAGGTAATTTGTTTTTTGTATTTGTTTGTCACTTGGTTTTATGAAATTAACATGAAATCAACGCAAAGTATAGGCAAGAGATTGGTGTTAACAAGCGAGTCTTGTATTTCTATTTTCTATTGTTTATATTTCTAATTTTTCATGGCTTATAGAGGAAAATAAGATCAAAATTCAGTTTTTTCCCTTTACACTTTGATTGCCTATAATATTTGTATATAATTTATTATTCTTCTTTTTGCAGAAAGTTGTAGAGAAGAATGACAGGGGAGACCATTTCCCATTATATGCCACTTGTTTGGGTTTTGAACTTTTAACAATGATGATCAGCGAAGTAAGCACCGTTGCATTATCTTACCTCTTCTCTTTTGTTTTAATCTCTTTCCTTTTAAAAAAAATAAGAAAATAAGTTTACGCTTCCTCGGTTTTTATCTGTATATAAGGCTTTTCTTGATGTGATTAACTTTTGTTCACTATGTTGTACTTGACACTCTGTACTATTCATTCATGTCTCACGGCAATATAACAAAATAAGAGGTTTCAAATTTCCTGATTTAAGGAACTTTGTAGTTTGAGATTACACTTGGCCCAACTTGGTTAAACAATGCCAGTTCTGGATTTTCACCTTATTGCGGTATTTGATCTGTTTGAATTTCATGGTTAAATTGTTTGTGGCATCCTATCCAAACAATGCCAGTTCTTGTTGAAAAGCATTTTATGATGGATTTGATCACCTTTTTGTTTTATAGCAATCACTTCATTTCAAATTAGCTTAATTCCATTCATGTTACGTTATCTGATTATTTATTTTACTTTAGGATTTTCTTTTCTGAATTATAAAAGTTTAGCAAAGTCTTGTTTTGCATACATTTTTTCTTCTTGCTGGCAGGACAAAAATATTCTTGAACCATTTGCTGCATCTAATCAGGCCTCTAGTCTCCAATTTGTGGAAAACGTTAATACTGAAGGAACCGTATTTCAAAGGTACAGAACCTTTATTACCTTTCAGGGTACATAAATAATGTTTTTGGTTTCATTTTTCTAATAATGATTTGCTCAAATTATATGTTATTATGGTAGGAGGATTAAGTATTTTATAGTTCAAATATCTAACATTTCAACTAGTAACAGAGGTGAGGTGATTTTAAGCTGATAATTTGTAGTTTGGTCCAAGTTGCAACTTGCAATCATATTTTGAACGTCTTGAAAGATGGGGATTGTCACAAACTTTCTACCGAGTCCAACCTGGTTTAGATCTATTTTGTTGAGAGCTTATGTGATTTCTTATAATCTGTGTAATTATATGTTAATTGCTCTAGTCAGTGGCTGCACTTTTACAGCTTCGTAATTTCTCTTTTTGCATATTTCCTCCAGCTTTGCTGCAAAAGCTAGAATCAGATTGCCTAGTGATGCAAAACCACAGGGTGAATTTCATTGGTTCCTTTCATTGATAGTTTAAATCAGTCACACAATTTTTTCCTTGTAGTCTTTTGCTTCTCTCGCATGGCCTCTCTGGTTCATCACTAAAACCATAAACTGATAATGAAGCATCTATGTTTTAATTGATTCAATATTTTTTTTCAACTTGTGCATATTATTATTTGAGAGATGAAATGTACTTTAAGGCACGATAAATTGTTCATGCCCTTTTGTTCTCCTAATCTGTAATCTGATTTCCTTGAATCTCGTTCTTGGTCTCGAAAAGCCTAAATTAGAATAAAGCTCAACAGACAAGATGTCCTTCAGTGAATAGTTTGCTAAGAGTAGATAGCTATTAAAGAAGAAATGTGCTAATATTTGTTCAGAGGCAAAGATAATGAATCCCTACTAAAAAGTGTTATCTTTCTTTCATGTGCATATAAAGATAATTCAGTGGCACATTGTCTATCTTATGCTTATATTTACGAACTAATTAGCATTGCCTAAATCAATTTCTCACTGTTACAGTGGGGCATTTCACCAGAGAAACTTAAAAATACTCCAAATCTGGCCCAGATTCTTCAAGATCTTAACGAGGAGCAGAGATGAAAATAACCAGGTTCCGAATCTTACCATCACCATGCCTTAGGAATGTCTTAACTATATTTATCTCATTGTACATATAATGGCTGCTTTAAGTGCCCTTATTTCCATTGAGTGTTAATAACAGGTATATGTCTCCACCGCGCAAGCACATAATTATCCTGTCACTGCTTTCCAGTGCCATCCAGAGGTATTTCTTTTAGTGCTTTCCGATCATCTACCTATTTATGCCTCCCAACATTTTGGCGTGGCACTTGTTATTTTTCTTGTAAAAGGATAGCCCTATCTATTACCACTACAAGGAGTTGGTCTCTTTTCTCCTTGTTTGCTTCTTTTTGTATCTCTGCCTCTGTTTCTCTTGGTTCTTTTAACTTTGTTTGCAAAACTGTAGTGTTATTCTATGGTCCACCAATACGCTTCATTTCAGTATGAATAGTCTTGACCATATATTTTGCAGAAAAATGCTTTTGAATGGGGCCCAACTATGATTCCACACTCGGAAGACGCCGATGAAGTGACACAACATGTTGCAAACTTCTTAATCAGGTTAGGAATGCTAATAGTTCTCTCTATATTGTTAATAAAGGAAGCTTTATGTAAGGATGGAAGGGAAAGAAAAGGACTCGTTTCATTTAAAAAATACCAGCCCATTGTGGAGCAATGGTAATTGAAAATTTAAGCAGCTAAAATCATGCATTCATAACTTGTTCTGTTGATTTATTCTTTTAGTATTATCCCATCTCAGCATCTCTTTTGTCTGTTTGGAAGTTGAGGTAATTTCATTTCTTCTGGTACAGAGAGGCTAGGAAGTCGCTGAACCGGCCACCTGCTCGAAAAGTGCTTGATAACCTTATTTATAACTCATACGGTAAAAAGAAAAGTTTTCTCTATTTGGTCAACTCAAGATCAACAAAATTTATTCTCACCTACAAAATTGATAATTGTGGAAAGATACTTGTAATCTTATGCATAGAAAGCAAACAGTTGGTTTCCAGTAACAAAAACTCATTACTGGTTATATGTTATAGGTAGCAATTACCTTTCCTGCCACCATAATGAGGTGCAGTGTCCCAAAACTCTTCACGCATCTGCACAAGTAGAGACTTTGTTATCGGCTGAGGATGTGTCCAGGGTTTTGGCTTCCGGATCTTTTTCACATTCCCTGTTGGATGCAAAACCTGATTGGGTTGCATCATTTTATAACAAAAAAATGTTAAATATGTCAACGATGCATATGAAATGAGGCTATTACGTATCAAAGTTATCATGTTTTTATGTGTGATTTTAATCCTACGATTTTGTTTTCTAATCCTGAAGTCGATATTAAAAGCGTTTAAATAATAATCCACACGACTTAAAATTATAAAGAGAGTCATTAGAGATCCCATTAAAGATAAACTAGATTATTTTATTGATTCAAACCTATGCCTGGCATATAAAACGTTTTTGGCCAACCTAGCATGTTACTCTTCAAAAAAAATTATCTTTCTTTTCAGTTTTGTCATTAAAAGTACCTCTGGTGGGGTCCGTCTGATATGTTTATACATAAGAATGGGCACGGGTTGGGTTTTTAGCCCACTCAAACCCGACCCGAAAATAAATACACAAAATTCGAACTCGACCCGAATGTATTCTTTAAAAAATTGACTCAATCCAAAAATAAATACTTTAAATCCAACCCGACCTATAAAAAAATTAACTGTAGGGACGTAATTATAAAAAATAATTTTAGGGGACTTAATTGTAAAAAATAATAATTTTAAGGATTAAATTATAAATAAAAAATCAATTTTAAGGAATTAATTATAAAAATATATATATAAAGGCATTATTATAAATATTTTTAAAAAATTTTAAAAATAATTTTAGGGGACCCGGTGGAAGTTTCTGGCCATTTTTGTTGTGGTTTGGTGTGCGGAAGAAGTAGATGAAGGAACAGAGTGTTCCGAGGAGGACCAAGAGTAAGGCTAATGTTGAAGACATTTGATTGCAGTAGCCAATCCAGCACTTTTCTCACGTCTTTATAGGGAGAAATTATTAGACCGTCTCTGCTCATTGCATTATCAGTAATCCTAGTTTATAAGGTTTATCTATCTCAAATTAACTTTTAAATAACTACTAATTTTTTATTTACATATAGAAAAGAGGTAATAATACACCTTAAAAAAATAAGATAAATAGATTTTATTGGTTAGGACCACAAATAGCGTGGTTAGCCAGATCATCTAATATTTTTTTCCTTTATAAGATATATTATTTCTATGCAGTTAATTTATTATAATTTTAAATTATATAATATTCCATGTGGAGTGCCTATTCAATTACTCCCTCTATCACATTCAATATGTTCCTTTTGTGTTTTGAAATTGTTTCACTTAAAATGTCTCATTGAAAAAATCAACAACTTTTACAAGGCACATTTCCCTTTATACCCTTTTTTTAGTTTCTCAACAAAACAAAATTCAATTTTTTAAAGATAAAATTGTCGTTTCAATTATTTTACATTATATTTCTTAAACAAACGTTTTCTTCCGAAAATTGTATGAAAAGTTAACAATGGACAAAATAAATGGGACGGAGGAAGTATATTTTTTATCGGTTTATTCAATTATATGAAAATTACTACTTTACCACTAAATTTTTAAAAATGACGTAATTTTTTTGAAAAAAAAAATCATGGTTCCGATGGAAAAATTAATGCTATTATCTTTAGGTGATTTGGGTTTAAATAATTTATCTGTACAGGTATTTATACGTTGTTAAAGAGCTAGAATTAATTAACATATATCATCTTATAATTGCGTCAAACAATTTAAAAAAAAACTCATAATTTTTTTAAAAAAATCATAAAATAGTCAACAATCTCTACAGTAAGTGGTTAAAAAGCTCTCAGTTGACACATTCTTCTCTCTTAAATTGTGGGTTCTAGACCCAGTAAGAGCAAATTTTTCCTTCTCCCTCCCCTAGATAGAAATTGTTAAAGTAATCAATAAAACTGTCAACCTTAAGTGCAGAAACAGGAAAAGCATGCCCAATGTACCTAGTTTGGATGAAAACTATTAGAAATCAATCTACATGTGCCTTGTAAGTGACGTTTCAAAATTACTTTGGAAAATTATATATATATATATATATTAATTTTATTATAAGATAATATTTATTTATTTATTTTAGCTCTTTAATAATGTATATATTTTGTATAAATAAATTATTCAAATTTAAAATATTAAAGAATAACAATATTTATTTTTTTATCTAAACCACTCGATGAATTCAATAAAATATATATTAGGGATATATATAATAATGTCATCTACAGAAATACGATATTTAACTTTTGGTCTGAGACATTTTGTGATATTTAAGTCAATAGGCCATTAAGTCTTATAGAACATGACCTTTATCTGCTGTGTCCGTGGGCTTCACAGCCACAACTATATTTTTGGGTTTTAGCCCAAATCATTTATGGGTATAGAACTATAACAGTATATACCATTGTTTTTTAGGGATAACTACATATTTAGTACCCCACGTATTCTCACGTTATTATTTTAATATCTTACCTTTTTTTATAAAATGATACATAACGTTACGTTTTATTTCTATTTGATACCTCATTATTAAAAAATTAACGGCAGACTGATTAGGAGAGAAAATAATCACACGTGACAGGTTGTCACGTCCTTTTCTCTCTCCTAATCAGCATACCATGTCGACTAAAAATCATAAAAAGCACACATAGCATGCTGATTGAGAGAGAGAAAATGACGTGGTAGCCTGTCACGTGTGATTTTCTCTCTCCTAGTCAGCATGTTGTTAATTTTTAAAGGCGGAGTACCAAAATAGAAACAAAATGAAACGTTAGGTACCATTTTACCAAAAAAATAGGTGATGTACTAAAACAGTAACGCGAGAATATGTGGGGTACTAAATATATAGTTATCCTTTTTTATAATTGATTTTATTACTGCACACGATATACTGCAGTTCTGTTATGTTGTATTTATATATATTTTTTTTCAAATTTCTTTTACAAGTCTTATAAGTTTTGTTTTAGATTTTTTAGAACTTTCAAAAAAATTTTAAATAAAATAATTTATTTGAAATGTCAAGTGACACTGTAACAGGACGCATTGTACCAACAGATCCAATAAAAACTGCCAAGATTTAATGGTAAAAATTAAAGGGTTTAATTGATTAAATTTCTTGGTTCAATAATTTAATTGGGTATAAAAAAATCAAAAGATTGATTGATTTGTTTTTTCAAAATTTAAGGGCTTCTCAACTCAACTAAAATAAATATGAAAGGGGTATATTGTGTTTTTAAAAAGGCTTAAATGAAAAATAAGTGCCCAAAGTATACTAATTTTGAATTTTAAGTGCCTAAAGTATTTTTTTGCAAAAATAGGTGCCTAAAGTTTCAAAAGTTAAAATTTTTTGTGCCTGGCTGTTAAAAAAGTCATTAACCATTTAAAACGCGACATGTGGCATAAAATATTGATTTTTTATTTTTTATTTTTAAAATAAAATTTAATTTTAAAAAACCCAAATTTTATAAAATTATTCAAATCAGTCCCTAAATCCCTAAAAATTCCTAAATCCTAAACCCCAAAATCCTCACCGCTGTCACCGTCGGCCCTGCCATTTCAGTCGTCAGACTCAGCCTACCGTTTTCCCTCACCCTTGTCACGAAAACCGGCGAACGGTGTGCTAATTGAATGGTTATTTCACGTTCGACGTGAAATGTTCGATTCGCTCACCGTTCGTCGATTTTTGGGGACAGGGGTGAGGATAAACGGTCGGCTGAGCCAGGCGACTGAAAGGGTAGGGCCGGCGGCGACAGCGGTGAGTATTTGGGGATTTAAAATTTAGGGATTTATGGACTATTTTAGAAAATTTTCTAATTTCAATATTTTTTGTAAAAATTTAAATTATTAAACAAAAAATAATTTTAAAAAAATTAAAATGACACGTGTCATTTTTTATATTGGTTAATGTTTTTTTACTTTTCTAACAGCCGGACACCTAAAATTTTAACTTTTGAAACTTTAGGCATCTATTTTTATGAAAAATACTTTAAGCACCTAAAGTTTAAAAATTGTATACTTTGTGTACTTATTTTTTTATTTAAGTCTTTTAAAAAAGTTAAATTTATTAAACTCAAAAAATAATCTGAATGAAAACATTTTTAATTTTATTTTAAGAGGCACCGGGTTTAATGACTTTATTCAAGTGTGTGCATGGTTAAAGAATGTAAACCTATACTAAAAATAAGCCAAGTTTTTCGTAGCTTTTTGAGGTTGGATAACGTTCAACGCGTCTTTTGAGCATCTCATTGAGCCATTTCGCATCTCTTCTTCTTCCCGTTGTTCCTCTGTATCTTTCTCTTTTGTCCCGCCTTGTTGAATAAGTGTACCATTTTTGTTACTTGTTTCAAAAGAACGTTAAAGGGTCCGCCATTAAAGACCTCTGTCTTGTTAAATCATTTTGCTTTTTCTCTTTTCAACTAAGCCCTCATCATTGTCACCATCTTTATAGATCTTTATTTCCCACCCCCATTTTTTTCCTTTTGTTTATTCCTTTGTTTACTTCTTACTTCTTGCCTGTTAAAGTTGATTGAAGCAGATGGAAGCAGTGATGCCATCGGCTGTTACACAATCAAAGAGTAAATGCGGTAGAACTTTATTCAAAGTCCTTCACCGGCACGCGACGGCGGCTGGGGTTGTACCCGACGATGGGGTTCACAAGGTTAAGCTGCTTAAGGAAACTGAAGAGCTTGAAACAAAGGTGGCCTTGGAAGCACTTGTTGCGAAAATCTTTGCTACTGTTTCAGCTATTAAAGCAGGGTATGCTCGGTTGCAGGAGGCTCAATCTCCTTACGATGCTGAAGGGATCCAAGGAGCTGATCAATCGATTGTTTCCAACTTGAAAAAACTGTCGGAGTTGAAGCAGTGTTTCTTGAAGAAACAGTACGATTTTTCCCCAGAACAGGCGATGGCTTTAGCCGAAATCCAGGAACTGAAGTCTCTTTCAACGACGTTTCAAATCATGGGAAAGAAACTGGAATCTCAGATTAGACTAAAAGAGTCCGAGATCATTTTCCTCCGAGAAAAGTTGGATGAATCCAGTAAACAAAACAGGTTGCTGGAGAAGAGATTAAATCAAACCGGCCAGTTAGTTCTGCTCGACAATCTACACCTCTCCTGCTTAAATCCGACCCATTTCGTCGCTGTTCTTCGACAAACGGTGAAGTCGATTCGAAGTTTCGTCCAGCTGATGATCGATGAAATGAAGTTGGCTGATTGGGATATAAATGCGGCAGCAAGTTCAATTGAAAAAAGTGTGATGTATTGGAAAGAAGATGATAAATGTTTTGCATTTGAGTCCTTCATTTGCAGGGAAATGTTCAAGGCCTTCCACCTACATTATTTCTCCCTTTTTGGTAGCTCGGTACCAGAAGGGAAGAAACATCCCCAAGTCTTTTTCGACCGGTTTACGGAATTGAAATCTACGAAAGCTAAGGAATATTTAGCTTCGAAACCGAAATCGACATTTGCCAAATTCTGCAGGAACAAGTACTTGCAAGTTGTACATCCTAAGATGGAATCATCGTTTTTTGGCAATTTGAGTAACAGAGAAATGGTGTGTTCCTATCAGTTCCCAGACACAACATTTTTCACCTTGTTTGCCGAAATGGCAAAAAGGGTTTGGCTTCTGCATTGCTTAGCATTCTCCTTTCAGCCTGAGGCATCAATCTTTCAAATAAGCAAAGGGTGTAGGTTTTCAGAAGTGTACATGGAAAGTGTAGCCGAGGAAGCCTTCCTTTCATCCGGAATTGCACCGGAATCGGAACCCCGAGTCGCGTTCACCGTCGTCCCCGGATTCAGGGTCGGAAATACCGTAATACAATGCCAGGTCTATCTCTCACAATTCAAAACAAGGTAGCCCTTGATTCTTGTTTTTGTTAGTTCAGGGGGATTGGAACTGGTTAGCTGGGGAATTTGTCACATAGTTTGTATGGCCCTAATGATAAATGTAGGGCCATTGGCAGGTAATTTGTTTGTAAAGACACATTCCCCCAATTTTGTTAAATCTGTTAGGCCAATGATGTTTCAGCTTTTTGACATTATTGCCTTAATCTGATGCTTTTTATATGTACATGATTATATTCATATGTATGTAAAGCTTTGTATTGCCAGAAGGGTCTGTCTTATCGTTTTGTCTTTATATTTATCTTGTAGCTATTAAAATCTCCGTTTTTTTTGTTCCTTGATTGGGTTTCAAATCTTCCATGTCTTAGTGTATCTTCAAAAAATCATTATGTTCTGTCTGTAGAAGTTTGAAGAAATGAAGAAAAAAAACCCTTTAAGTTTCATCAAAAGCTTGATTTGGACCAAGTAGTTGGTCCAAGTGATAAGTAGTTTGAAATCGCTTAAGCAGGTCTCGAGTTCGAGTCATTATGTATGAAGAAAATTCTCGTTGGGAGACTCATCCACTAAAGTCAGGTATGTGATGCGGGTCAATATCGGGGTTAAGCCTTAAAAACTAAAAAAAATAATAAGCAGTGTTTTTTTTAACCCAAGAAAGCAGTCATCCATTGAACATTAAGAAAAAATAAGGATAACAGAGATCCAAAAAAGAAAAAGATACAATAAAGGCACAAAAATACAAACAAAAATCGAAAACATGAAAACAAAAGACAAACAGAGCAACAACAAACAAACAAAGTCAAAATACAACCGCAGAACGGGAGCAGAGTCCCGCACCCAACATGAGAGAGAAGAAAGAATCGACGAACGAGAAAAAAGGACACCAAGCTAATCGGTGATCTTGAACATGCATGTTCATCTCTGACGACGCAGAGGGATGAAGGCGGACAGTAGGTGATGCAACAAAAAACTCCACCGGAGTCAAACACTCAAAGATCAATGAATGCGTTGATAGAAGGAGAGCGAGAACCACGGCTCAAATAAGAGCCAACCACCGAGAAAAGAAGCCTAGAACAAGACTTCCGACGAGAATGCCCAGCAGTTTCCAAGGTAAGGGTCAAACCCTTCCGCTCATCTGTGAGCTCATGCTTCCCTTCACGGAGGACAACCTGGCCAGAACCCTAGCCACCATGGGAGGCATTTCGCAACAAAATAACCACCGAATGATCAAAAAAATCAAAAGCTAAAAAAAGAGCAACAAAAAAAAGAAAATAAAAAAAAGGAGAAAAAGACGAAAATAGAGTGGTCGCTGCTTAAAAAACACAAACAACGTCATTTACGACGAAAAGTTAAAAAAAAAATTAAAGATAGAGGATAAGTTTTTAGAGAGATGTTTTTTTAAGAAGCGTGTTTTGGACTAAGGAAAAAAAAAAGAAAAACTTTATAATTACTTGTTTGGGAAGCAATAAAATATTCTAAAATTCAATGTAGTCGGCCATGGAATGGAATATGACGAAATCTAGAATGAAGTCTTGTCCTTAGAATGAAAGCATGGGTTGTCTGGACGGTAGATATGATGGTTTGGAATGATAATGTCATAAATTCCATCGATTAGATAATATTTTGGATGGGTTATTTTTAAAAAAAATATTTTAGTATAATTATATAATAATATATATATATTTTTTAAAATATATATATATATATATCAGGCAAGATAAATTATTCGAACTTAACTTTGTTTTTAAAAATAATAATGCTCTCTCTTTTCGTGGGATTACTTAATGCATTGTTTTGAAAGAGTAATTGTATGTATTATTATGGTACGATATGAGATTAAAATAGAATCTTACGAAATCTATGGAGTTCAAAGAAAGTAATTTTAAATTATGCTCAAATAACATAACATGAGTCAGTTTTACATATTGATACGGGTAGGGTCGTGACAGATAAAGTTTCATGCAAGTATTACAACTAAATTACGTTAAAAAATAGGACATAATTATATGAAATATGATACAAATATCTATAAGGTCTGGTGATCGGTATGTAACACCAGACAGTGGGGGATCTTTGGCTTTAGATAAAAGAAAACAAAAATCCACTCCGATTCAAAGTTCCAATTTTCAAATGTGGATATGAAATGGAATTGGACAGTTATTGTGGCATTTAATATCGGGTAAGCATTGAATTGGGGACCGGGGGAGACATCTTTCCCTGCAGAGATTTAATGCTGTGGTCCAGTTTTCCTATTCATGATCAACCACGTGCCTTTTGGTTCATCAAGGACAGATTTTTTTTCATAGCGGTCCGCTATTTCAATAGTATTTGTTATATAATAATAACAGTATTATACGAAATTATTATTGTAAAAAATAACCATCTATAATAATTATAATCGAGATAAAATATAATAACCGAAAACACAACTATAACTGTTATTGGGGACTGGGTTTTTGTTAGAAGATGGTATGATTAGTTGGGACAGGTAACAAGAGTTGGTTGTAAATCATAATCAACAGATGTTTTGGTCTGATATTTCAGAATCAGACAAGAAGGCGTGTGAGGTAATTTCACTATCATAGGAAGGAAGAAGGGTCCATGGAAGAAGCTGCGAGAAGATATCTTGCTTTCTTGTAATAATTAGGGTTTCAACTGCTACAAAACTGAAAGCATTTGGCTGTTTGTGGTTTAAGTGTAACCAAGTCTGATGGGAACTTGTGAATTATCAAACACGTGTCTGTCATTTTCACATGTCATATTCTTTTGAAAACGAGGAACATGAACCACAGCTTAAATTTGAATTCTTCTTAATATTCTGACGCTCCCGATTTCATATCGAGTTGTGAATCTTTCGAAATTTGAATTTATATTTGCAACAAAACTGTTTATAGAGCAATTGCTCATTGGAATATAGGGGATTATTGCCACATTGTGAGTCACCTTTGGAAATAAGCGGGAGCTGCGATTATCTCGTAGGTAGGGTTAGTAAAATTAGACTTGAAAAAATTAAACTTTGAGTAAACTATACTCATAGTCACTGAACTATGGTTTCTTTCTTATTTTGGTCACTGAACTATTTTTTTGACAAAAATATCACTAACATTATGTTTCCTTCCTATTTTGGTCACCGAACTATTTTTTTGGCAAGAACATCACTAACGTTATGTTTCCTTTCTATTTTGGTCACCGGCTGTTAAAAACTTAACGGTTTTGCCGACGTAGAATTTTATTTTATTTTTTTTAATTTTTCATGTCATTTCTTCTCTCTCCTCGTAAGCAATATATGTTATTTTATAATATTTTTATTCAAACTAACAGGATGGTGACACGTATCACTGCCTATTAGTGGAATAAAAGGAATGAAAAATTAAGCCCCTTATGCAGCCAGAGAGATTCGACTAATAGGTAGTTACACGTGCCACCATCCTATTAGGCAGTTACTCGTGTCACCATCTCTTTGGCTGCATAAGGGGCTTAATTTTTCATTCATTTTATTCCACTAATAGGCAATGACACGTGTAACCATCCTGTTAGTTTGAATAAAAATATTATAAAATAACATATATTGCTTACGAGGAGAGAGAAGAAATGACATGAAAAATTAAAAAAAATAAAATAAAATTCTACGTCAGCAAAACCATTAAGTTTTTAACAGTCGGTGACCAAAATAGGAAGAAAACATAACGTTAGTGATGTTTTTGCCAAAAAAATAGTTCAGTGACTAAAATAGGAAAAAAATCATAGTTCAGTGACTACTAATGTAGTTTACCCTTAAATTTTTCAATCTAAATTGAATTGACTTCAATCGTAATTTTATAAATTATCTCGACTAAAAAATTAAATAAAGTTTGAGTTATAAAATGAGACTCGAATAACTCAAATAACCAGAAATTTTTAGTAAGTAGTGGATTAATTTTCAAGTTCGAATCGAGTCTTCCAACTCTTCCTGATATATGCATATCTCATATGAAAACATATATGTGTATCGTATATGTTTATAGAATGTTGTTTAAATTGGAACCAACTAGTATCACAACATTATAAATATTTACAATTAAATTTGAACAGAAATTCGAACAACTTGACTTGACTCAAATTTCATAAACTCTATTCATATGAAAAAAAGTTTAATAAAATTTGAGTTATAAAATATGACTCGTCAACTCGACAAAATTATTTTTTTAACCTCGATTGAATACTCACTCATAAATGTAGGAATTGTTTTACGTTAAAGTCTCAATGGCAAGGGTAATTGGGCATAAAGCCTTTCAACTTATGCAGGTTTGGTTCATGCTTCCTGGAAGTCGCAAAGGAAAGGAAAGTAGCCTCATTTGAGTTGTTGATGATGGTCGGGATGAGAAGATGGTGGTTTTGAATAGCTCATCTCTTTTGAGATTTTGACATAGAATTACGTTCCGTGTTTGTGTGAAGAGAAAAGAGAAGAGGGATTGAAGAAGATGATAAACAATGGACTGGAGGTATAAAAATCTCTCCTTCAATCTGACTGTACGAGTATTTATGTCCCTGATAATAGGTCGGTTGATGTCACGTCTAGGATTGATAGCTACTGATAGGTTGACAGGAGTAGATTTGGCTATCATGTAATAAACTCAGTTGATAGACCACGTGGACTTTATATCGATCATATCGATGAACCATAATCGAATGGAAGAAGTGAAACCCTACCCTAAGACCTCTTAGAAAAACTTTGAAGACTTCAAGCACTCTAGATGCGAAAGAGTGATAATGAAAAAATTATTAAGTGACGGAATAAAAGATGGGGTTATAATATTGTCAACAAAATTCATTTATAAATCATTTTTTGACGGTCACAAACCCCAAAATCTCTTAATTATTGTATGACATTATTTTTCTAAGATGATGAAGCGATGGCTGAATCATTTCAGGTTCCAACAAACAAGAGTCTATAATATTGAGGTCGCCATTTTGCAGTAAATTTTAAAATTTTCATTTTAGGGCTGAATTGGGTAAAAGAAAGTCGGGGAATGTTGGATGAAAACTTTGGGCTCCAGAGTCACATATAGGATATCAATGTCGACCCCAAGAGGTGGATGGTTTAAGGAGCCCATCAGGACTTGGTCCAATAAGTGTAAAAATTACATATTTTATAATTGATATTTTGAAGAAAAAAATAATCATTTTATGCAAAGTAAATTCGAGAGAGGAGAGAAAAAGGTTAACTGGCACAAGCTTGTTTTTTTTTTTGAAAGTGGCACAAACTTGTTGGTTCTCATCTCACATCCCTAAACACTCAACCATCTCTTGGATGGCAATATTCGATAGACTATCAACACGAGAAAAGCTCAGGAGGATTAGATTATAGAAAATGACTATTGCTTGCTACGTGAAGGCGTCGACTCAAAAAATTACTTGCCCTTTGTTTGTCGAGTCTCGAGAGATGGGCATTCTAAACCTTTGCCACCTAAACCGTGATCCTATCGGATGGGAGGATGAGCTTGCTTGGGAAATTGCAATCCTTCGTGGTTGTTCTCTCTTAGTCCATCTTCTTAAAATTTTTTGGTATGCCTATATTTACACCATTTGGGAAGAGAAGAATTGTCGATGCTTCAGGGGCACTACTCGTACCACTGTTGACTTGATCAATAGTATTAAAGACAGTTCATAAGCTACAAGGGAAGCACGTAGATTGAATAGATAGGGTTAATTCTTTACTTTGTATAGAATGAAGAATACTTGTATAGAGACATTTATAAATTTTTTGTAGCTTTGCTACACTTTGGATGAAATAAAACTATAAGGAATTTGGTATGCGGCAAAATAACCAAAGCGATAATAACATAGATCAAGACATGCACAAGAGACAAGATTTAACGTGGTTCAGCATAGCCTACCTCCACGGACGAGAGAAACGAACAATCCACTATCAACGTAGAGAACACGAAGAGTACAAATACATGATAACCCATGTAATCCCAAAACCCGATGTATAAATCCCATGACCCGGTGTAAATAAAACACTCTTCCCAACATCACCCACCTCTACAACGTAGTCATAATAGTTGTAGAGAACCTAAAAGTGGTTACATCTCTCCAGAGAATAATTTTCTCAATCTCTCATTCTCTCATAATTCAAAAGGTTAAACCTAGTCTATATTTATAGACCCAAATACTTGGTCACCAAGAAACCTTATTTAGTAAGATCTCCTACCTAGAATAGATATTTACTCATTAAAGTAAATCTTAATTACCAAGTAATCATCAACCACTAGAATTACAATAAAACTCAACTTAATTACCAATTAAAATTTGAGTCAAAATATAACAAAAACAAACATTTTATCCAAAAAAAAGTTTTAAGTAATTTAAAAATTACATAATATTTTGATCGTTAAAAATATATATTAACAAAGGGACGAGTCTACCACGCTCGACGAATACCGCTAAACACCACTAACGCTGAAATCGTTGAACACCATTAAATTAATTAGTAAAGATTAAAAATCTCAAGGACTCAACATATAATTATAAATTATTTAAAATAAAATTTTAATTAAATTAATTTTATATATATATATTTTTTATTTTTTTAAAATAATTTGATCAAATACCAACCTTAGTAAATTTCAAAAATAAAAACCTTAAATCCTAAATCATAAACCCTAAACTATAAACCTAAACCATAAACTGTAAACCTAAAGACTTTATTTACTTCGTCACCATCCTTTTTCAAGCTTTTCAAATTTCCTTCATCATCTCTGTCCGAAGCAGTCTCGACTCGATTGAATTCAGTACCTTAAAAAACGAATGCAAATCAACCCAATCATCTATTACACATATGCACATTCCCAAATCCCAAGAAATAGCATAGTTAATCCCATGAACATAACCCAGAATCGTTAACAGTTTGCAGGGTTAGGGTTTGGTTTAGGGTTTTTAATTTTTTAAATTGACTAAGTTTGGTATTTGATCCAATTATTTTAAAAAAATTAAAAATATATTATATATAGAAAATAATTTAATTAGAAATTTATTTTAAAAAGTTTATAATTTTATGTTAAGTCCTTAAGATTTTTAATCTTTATTAATCAATTTAATGGTGTTCAACGAGTTCAGCGTTAGTGGTGTTCAGCGACGTTCGTCGAGCGTGGTAGAATTTTCCATTAATAAAGACACTTCAGATACCTTTCATACTATTTATCAAAAAATAAAGACACTTCAGATCAACATGATAAAGACCTTTCATAATATATATTAATTAAAAGTTTTGCATGTATAATAAATACAATGACAATGATAAAAATAACGGTTTGATTGTTAAAATATCAATCTTAAAAATGTTTAAAGCTCACTTAGTTTTATACTAGTGTAAGTGGATCAAATTTATATATAAGTTGAATTTAATTGGTTTCTCTTAAAAAAAATTCAGGTTTGATTCAACATTAAAAATGACATTATTATAAGCGACAATTAAGAATTCCAAATATTGACCGTAAGATAGACACGAAGAATGAAAAAGGTTAGTTATTAAGCTTTGATGATACTTGATGAAAGAGAAACTAAGAAGTGCGAATGAATTGAAGATTTCATTGCCTAATAAATATGAATTGTGCAATTTGAATCGCTTACAAACATATTAGAAGAAAAGTCCAAATGCTTTGTTTTACACTTTCAGATGAAGTAGAATATGAGGTAAATCCTTCAAGGAATCAAATCAAACACCATAAACCAAATCATATGATCACTTCTTTATTATACATTTGTTATAAATTGTTCGTATTTAGGTCGGTACCTTGACCCTCAAGCCATCTAATTCCCAATTGCGGGACTCGGAACCGACTGCTCAGACCAAGCATTGTGGATTCCATTCCCCGCCATTGCAATACCATTTTTAGCAGCCGAACTGAAAACCTTAGGACTAGCACTCGCAACGATGCTCCGGTCGAAAACAGAATTATTCATCTTGTCTTCGCTTAAGACCTTTCTGGCGCCAAAAGTTGGGGCATTGCATACTAATATAACAGCAATAACAAGGATTTTGATTTTGTTGAAATGAGCCATTAAGAGTGCTGAGAAAAAACATACTTATGCAGCAAGTTTTGGGATGATCAAATTGACTTATAATCTGATCTATATATAGGCCAATGATCAAGTAGAGACGTGGGGTCAAGTTAAGTTGATTTATATTATATTGTCACATGTCATTACCCTCTTCTTGAAAAACATGTATAATAGGATGCACAGCGTCACTATTTATAAATTTCAAAACCTCTATTTACGGTTGTTCACTCTGCCTACTTCACTCATGGACGCTCTACATGAAATTGGGCAGTCAAGGGATTGCTTCGATACCACTTATCCTAGAGCCATTATACTCTTTTTAAAAGACATATATAATAAAATGTGTAACGCCACCGTTTATATATCCCAAAACTTTTCTTTTACTTTTTGACTTGAAATTAACGTCTCTACTTTTTCTTATGCCTAATGATATGCAGAATTGGAAACCTGAGAATTTGTGCTTAAAGGTTCTCAAACAGTGTACGGAAAAGCGTCTAAGACATTGGGTTAGGTACTTTTGAACTGAAAAAAGCAACCAATACTATTTTCTTTCACTTTTTCCATCGACTCGGGAGCCTAGTTAGGCTTCCTTCAAAAGCAGTACTAGATATAATTTTTTTTTGACAATCAGTACTAGATATAAAATGGAGAATAATGGGGGATCATCAATTCATCATAATGGAGACAAAGGGTCAGTTTCTGATACGCAGCTCAGATATTCTATCTTTTGAAGGCTTGATTCAATGTATCAAATGGTACACATGGCTGGCGTATATTATTGAAAGCACTGCCGGTTGCGTGTGTAGTCCTTTTGTCAGAGCACAATACTAAATATCACAAGTAAGCTTCACCAACATATGCTCTTTTTATTTTTTTCATTTCAAAAATGAGTTTTTTCTGTGTTCAGATCTAGATTTCTTGTTTTTTTTTTACTTTATCTTATTTTCTCTGCTTATCGACATCTTTATTTTGGTTTTATGTATTTACCTTTACGCTAAATTTCATTGCTGATTTCTTTTGAGTTTTCACACTGTTAATCATGAATTTATTACTATTTTATGATCTTGATATTTCTTTTCATGCACTTGTTGGTTGAATTTTATGATCTTGATTTTGTGTCCTCTATAAAACTACAGCCACATGTATGGATTAAGAATTTCAATTCAGTAACTTTATGTACTAGAAGAAAAAAGAAAAAAGAGGCTAATAATTTTGATTCATTAGCAAAAGATTCACATGAGAAAATCAATGTCGCAAGTATTAAATATCAAGGTGGTTCTTAAAAATCACAAGAAAGAACACAACTTTTATGTATAGCTCCAGATTAACAACTATTCACTAAGTTAAATGCTCAACCCTACATGCATTTTCCCAAGTTTATATTAATTCTTGATATGAAGATGGGGTTGAGAAGTAGCTTCGTTAGGTGACAGGAAAGGTTTCCTGACTTATAGGGGTTGTTGTACAAGGGTGTTTAAAAAGTCTTTCTGATTGAATGTGAGTTTGAAATTTTGTCTTACCTTAATTTATGGAACAGAAGGGGTAATGTCAAAGGAAAATTTTGTATTTTATAAGTCATTGGGGGTAGAATATAGATTCTGGTTGCACGTGGGGCTAGTGAAATTGTCGTGTTAGCGCTCTGGATTGATCTAGAGGCATGTTTAGAGAATTATTAATGGGATGTGTAGGTTTTTTATCGAGTATTTCGCGTAGGGGGATCCGATGGCATTGAATTGTTCTAAATAAGGGTAGCAAGATTCTTTTCTTTGATGAATAAAACAAGATTCTCTTCTGGTGGAATTGGATTTTTAAATGGGAGTATGGATTTTAGAGCGTGATTTGGTCCATACCAAAGTTGCATCATATGGTGGATGAGTGTTGTTCCTTTTACTTAGGTTGGTACATAGTGCTTGATTGGCTTGTATTTCTCTTTTTAGTTTTGGTTGTCAGGTTTTTTTAATAGTTATTCTAATAGTTATTCTAATTGTGTATAATATTTAACATGCACACTCGAAATATGCGTCATTTTTAAACAAAAAAAATTGATTTCTATGATGAGATGGCTTTGGTTGTCGGTCAAGATATGGTAACGGGAAGTTTTGCCCAAACATTTACGGATATGAATTTGGATGATGCTAATGAAAGTTCATGCAACCCTCTAAATCGTCGCGTTAAGTCTAATTCCGGGAGGTCACATTCCATACGAAAAACTTCCTATGAAATTATTTAAAGATTACAGGTCCAAATCAAATAGTAATTATAAACCATACATAGGTAATTTATGATAACCGGTTTAAACCATATAAGGATTAAGTTACAAAATAATGCCACATCAGACAATTAAGTAAAGTATACAATATCAAAATATAGGCTCATGTCACCGTCATAAAGACAGTCTGGAAGATAGAAGTGTACTGAATGTATCGATCCCCCAAGTGCCAATTCCGGGAAGCCTGTAAAAAAATATTTGAAAGGAAAAAATATTTTTGGTTAATGAGCTAGGGAGCTCAGTGTGTTCCAATAAGTGCAGATAAAACATTTAAATAGTTCAGACATGTGTAAATCATTTTAATAGAACATGTTTCAAGGCCAACCAAAGTTTTATTTACTTAATTACCCTCCAACCATACATCGATATGCAGTTCTCTAAAACTGCATACATAAGGACTTATATTAGACCCAATGGACGTAGTAGCTAACCTAAGGAGATGCCTTAGGTTCGTAAAGAATTACCCGTGTCGAAGCGTCGAAACCTACCCAAGGGGCGACCTTGCAGGAAAAAGAGACGTGGGGTCACTTTTAACAGGCTGAGATGATATGCATATTTGGAAACCCTGAAATGTTATTTAATACTAAATAATGCAGAGAGGTTTCATTGAAAATTGAGTCGGGTAATTCTCAACTAGCTAGCCGCCTTCTCGGTTCTTATACCTTTCAACTGCTCATAGTACTTGACAATGCTGTTGTATCAGAAAAAATTAAGTTATGCTGGTGTACAATGTAATTAGAGATGGCAGTGAAACGGGATACGCATAGATTTTGCCTTATTCATCCGTCGCACGTTTATATGGATGTTGAAAACATTTACATCCGTTGTTGACAGAGACGGATACATGATTTTATCTTAAGTGGTGCGAACTGTTAGAGAGTTATATTAGAAATTTAGGGGCTCAGAATTACAAAAATTTTAGTGGTACAAACTTAGATTATCGATAGAAAATACAAAGAAAATACATAAACTATATGAGATTGTAATATTTTACTAAAAAGAACTCGACCTTTGCGTAATAGACTGTAATATTTTATGACATTGCATGCCCTTAAATGAAGGAACATGTTCCTTGTCAATGTTAGAAAGCTTTCTAGCTTCAAAACATGTTAGATGGAAGAGCAAAGCCACAATAACGATAAGCAAGACAAGGTTTAAACGACCCATTTCATTATATTTTCTCTCTGTCTGTTGTTCAAGTGTGGGATTGTTGAGTGACAAATTAGTTGGATCCTTAGGTATATATAGAATCCAGGGACAGGACTAATTCAGCATGTGTGCAATGAACCAAAGGATATTTTGGTCGTTTTATGCATGTATTTTAAGTAACTATGTTGTGTGCCAGCTTGCATGTTTTTTTTTTGAATAATTCATACGCAGAGGAGAAGAGAATATTGTTATTAATAGCTATTGAACCCACAATCTAAGGGAGAGAGGAGGTCAACTGAGAGCTTTTAGCCACATATTTTAGAATGAAAAAGGTTAGTTATTAAGCTTTGATAATACTTGATGAAAGAGGAACTAAGAAGTGCGAATGAATTGAAGATTTCATTGCCTAATAAATATGAAATGTGCAATTTGAATTGCTTACAGACACATTAGAAGAAAAGTCCAAATGCTTTGTTTTACACTTTCAGATGAAGTAGAATATGAGCTAAATCCTTCAAGGAATCAAATCAAACACCATAAACCAAATCATATGACCACTTCTTTATTATACATTTGTTATAAATTGTTCGTATTTAGGTCGGTACCTTGACCCTCAAGCCATCTAAATCCCAATTGCAGGACTCGAAACCGACTGCTCAGGCCAAGCACTGTGCATTCCATTCCCCGCCATTGCAAGACCATTTTTAGCAGCCGAACTGAAAACCTTAGGACTAGCACTCGCAACGACGCTCCGGTCGAAAACAGGATTATTCATCTTGTCTTCGCTTAAGACCTTTCTGGCGCCAAAAGTTCGGGCATTGCATACTAATATAACAGCAGATTTTGATTTTGTTGAAATGAGCCATTAAGAGTGCTGAGAAAAAGTATACTTATGCAGCAAGTTTTGGTATGATCAAATTGACTTATAATCTGGTCTATATATAGGCCAATGATCAAGTAGAGACGTGAGGGTCAAGTTGCCATTACTCTCTTATCAGGCGTGAGATTGTCAGGGTTGTTCACTCTGCCTATCCTATTCATGGGCTCTCGGCGTGAAATAGAGCAGTCAAATGGTAGCTCCGATACCACTTATCACGGAACTATTACCATCTTCTTAAAAGACATGTCTGATATAATGTGTAGTGTCACCGTTTATATATCCTAATATTTCTTTTTATTTTCTGATATAGAAATTAATATTTCCACCTCTTCTAAATGTGACAATACGCAGAATTGGAAACCTGAGATTTTGTGCTTAAGGGTTCTCAAACAGTGTATGGAAATGCCTCTGAGACATTGGGTTAGGTACTTTTGAACTGAAAATGCAACCAATACTATTTTCTTTCACTTTTTCCATTGACTCGGGAGCCAAGTTAGGCTTCCTTCAAAAGCAGTACTAGATATAAAATGGAGAATAATGAGGATCATCAATTCATCATAATGGAGACAGAGGGTCAGTTTCTGATAAGCAGCTCAGATATTCAATCTTTCCTAAGAGTTGATTCAATGGAGGTTCAGGTACACATGGCTGGGTATATTATTGGGACTATTGTCCCCAAAATTTTAGTCCTTTTGAAATTTGACCACTGGATATTCCGGAAAAATTAATTTGGCACCCTCAAAATTTGAAAAATTTTAATTAAATCATTTTCATAGTTTTAAAAAATTATTAAATTTCTCAAAATTAATAAAATTTTTAGTTAAACCCTCAAATTTTTTGAATTTAATTTAAGCCTCTATTTTTAAAAAAAAAAAATAAGTTGTAACCGAAATTCTTACCCCAAGTTCCACTATGTTAGTGGAACCAGCAGCGAATAAACTGCTTCGATTCAGCAGAAGCACTATGTATATTACTTTTTAGTGTGTCCTTTTCTGCTTCAATTTTCATATTGTTCCATAGATTTGGAATATTCCAAGTTTGAAACTTGTTCAAAGTGGTCCTTACTCTTTAGTTAATCCATCTTTTACTGCACAATCTTATACCAGTAAGAGAGAATCAATGGAGATGAACAATGTGAAACATGTATGATCAAGAATTTTATTCCTGTACGGTGATAATTTTGGTTTGATGGTTATCTTTGTAACGTTTCCATGTTTTTTTTTTTAGTTTTAGAGTCGTGTGTTCCGTTGTCTCGTTTTCCCTTTTTAAGGCACTTGTATCCACTTTATAGTGATTTTTATCATTAATAAAACGAATGCCTTGAGAAAAAAAATTATTTCTTATTCATAGCCCCGACCTCAAATTACAAGTAACAAAACCTCAAGAAAAATCAAATAGGAAGGGCATAAACAACCTCTACTGTAAAAAATGCAAGCATAGAACATTCATAACCATTTCACTGGCCGTGACCGCCTCCAGGACTTGGGATAGACTGTAATATTCTATCGATTCTGGCCAGATGAATGGGGAATAGCCTTTCATTATTCCCCATTGCATGCCCTTTATCATCTTCTCCGGCAAAAGTATCCTTAAATGAAGGAACACGTTCCTTCTCAATGTTAGAAAGCTTTCTAGCTTCAAAACATGTTGGGTGGAAGAGCAAAACCACAATAACGATAAGCAAGATAAGGCTTAAACGAGCCATTTCAGTATATTTTCTCTCTGCCTGTTGTTCAAGTGTGGGATTGTTGAGTGACAAATTAGTTGGATCCTTAGGTATATATAGAATCAAGGGGCATGGCTAATTCAGCATGTGTGCAATGAACCAAAGGATATTTTGGTCATTTTCTGCATGTGTTTTAAGTAACTATGCTGTGTGCCAGCTTGCATGTTTATTTTTGAATAATTTATATGTAGGGGAGAAGAGAAAATTGTTATTAATAGTTAATGAAACAACAATTTAATGAAAAAAAATGTTAACTGAGAGTTTTTAGTCACATATTTTTAAAAATTGTTGATAGCTTGCATGTGTTTTAAGTAACTTCATGCAATGTCAATGCATAATATATTATATAATTTATTTTTAATATTTGACGGTGTCCAATGGTGTTAATATTCTTTTTAAAGTTGTATCAATTTTATTAATAATAAAAGGGTAACTTTTTTATACAGACTGTGTAAAAACTGCATATTTACATTATAAAACTCAAATCCTATATTTCTAATCTTGAACCCTAAACTCTAAATTTTAAATACTAATCTTAAATTATCTAAAACGTAAACTCCTAAACTTTAAACCCTAAATTAAACCCCTAACCCTAAAATTAATTATGCATCAATATTTACAGAGTCCGTGTATTAAAAAAATGTCATAATAAAATGGGTACCATTTAAAATATACTATATATACATTTAAATAAAAGTTATACAAAAAATAAAATATCATATTTAAGTAAACAAAAGAATATTTTATAAAATGTAATATATGAATATATATTAATAATAATAAGATTACCATTTACCAATATATTATATACATATATATATATCTAAATTTAAAAATTATAGAAAAAAAATAAAATATCTTATTTAAGTAAACAAAATAATATTTTAAAAAGGTAATGTACGAATATAAAGTAATAATAAAAATTTACCATTTAAAATATACTATATATGTTTAAATTTAAAAGCTATAGCAAAAATAAAATACCATATTTAAGTAAATAAAATAATATTTTAAAAGGGGTAATATATGAATATATAATAATAAAAGGTTACCATTTATAATAAAATATACTATATATATTTAAATGACATTAATGAAAAGTATATGTGAAATAAAAACAATTATATATAGGGACTAAAATGAATGATATGAAATATTAGATGGGCATAAATGAAAATCAAACGGTGGTCAAATCGAAATGAATAAAACTTAAAGGGCACAAATCAAAGACAATAACATCCAATCAAGATTTAATTAAAAGAAAATGAAACACAATGGTTAAAAATAAATATTTAAAAGCGAAGCAGGGACTAAAACTAAAGTAAAATCTGAAGACCCCCTAGACGAATAACATTAAAATAACCAAAGAGGCGCGGATCAATGTAGGGATGGCAACGGCCGGGTCGGCGCGGTTTTTGGCCGCCTCAAACTCAACTCAAAAATTTAAAATTCCAGCCCAAACTGGCCCTGAGTTTAATATATTTGCATCCCCTACCCGACATAATAATAGTATAATCCGACTCCGACCCGACCCTGAAATTTTAATAAAAAACCGATTAAACCCGACATGCCCGAGAAAAAAATTAATAAAAATTTTAAATATAATACATAAAAATATAATAAATATAAATATACATTTATAAATAAATCGAGGCAAGATGGTTGGGAATTTTCACCCTAAACCTGAACCAGACCCTACCCGGCTCAAGCTTCTTAAAAAACTCGACTTGAACTGAAAATTCAAAAAAAATTTGACCCTATCAAATCGGATCGGGTCAAAACCCGGGAATTCTAGTTTTTTGCCATCCCTAGATCAAGGTGGCCTAAACGGCACCATTTTACAAATCCTATAAAACCCACTTTCTATTTTGGGTTAATTTCATTGTTTATCGCTCAACGTTTTTTCACTCCTATTTTGGGTACTGCAGTTTAAAACATTTCAATTTAATCACTTAAATTCCAAATTACTCTTATTTTTGTCTCTCTAAGAATGAAATGGATTATTTTATTAATATTTTCCTAATACATATAATATTTTTATTAATATTTTAATATCATGTCTGATCTAAAATAAAAATAAAAGATTTAAACCCTAATCTCAATCACAATCCCTAATCTATAAACTCTAATCCCAATCTACAAACCCCAAACCCTCATCTTCGCTCCCACAAGACCGGTTTCTCTCTCTCTCTCTCTCTCTCCCCCTTTTGAGCAGGTGATTTTACCTTCAAGTCTTGTTACTTTTCTATCCTTCTCTCCAAGTGAATCAGATGAGAAGCCCCGACCTGCCAAGAAAATATCTTGGGTTAATACTCTTAAAAGGGTACATTGTTGTTGTTGTTTTCTTTTTCGTTTTGGATGGTCAGTTTTCAATAAGTTTATTGGTTTTTGTTAGTTTATATTCTCTACACATTTGCTATGTTTTCTCATTCATGTCGTTCTCGTAACAATAAAACAGAAGAGAGAACAACTTGAAGATATGGTGGAGGATTTTACCAACAGCAATGAATTTCTGAAAAATGTAAGCTTCTATATTTTACCATCTTTTCGACATCGACAAGTTGTCCTTTTCAATGTATCATATTGACAGGCGTACATTATTGAAAGCACTGCCGGTTGCGTGTTTAGGTCAATTTTCAGATACACAGTACCTGAAGATCACTCGGTGGACACTAATTGAAAACCACCCAAGTTTTTGTCGAGGATGATAAACATGAAGGATTTTGTGGAATTGTTGTTCGATGTGGGATGATAAAAAGTTTAGATTTCTGGTATTGCTGACCAAAGAGAATCTGCCATTAAAGCTAAGCTTCTAAGCAAAATAGTCAACTTACTACTATTTAAATGTAATGCCAGCTTACTTAACCTTGACCAAGAGTGATAATTTTTTTTAAAAAGTAAAATTATCATAAATGACGGGATAATTGTTAGTATATTATTGTTCACTGACTATCTATGTGAATTGTAAGTTGACATGTTTAAAATTCACATTTGTTTTTAATTTTTATGGGTTATTTTTTTTTAGTATTTATGACTTGTATCCACCTTTAAATTTTGAGATTTTATGTGTGCCCACTCTCAAAAATATTTTTAAATCCACCGTTATATGTTAACTTTTCACTATAGAAAATGCAATATATCCAAAAATAAAATGGGGAGTGCAATAAATCTAAAAAAATACTTTTTTCAACAACAATATTCAAAAAATTTAACCAATCATGCTCGAGATCTGTGAATCCTTCTAACAATATTCCACCGAAGTTTGGACTAACTTCTCTCTTTAGGAGCGAATATGTGCCTTAATAGCTAATGTTTTCTTACTATTGCACTTAACATTTAGTCCAAGTTATTAAATTGTAACACTATTTCGTATTATCATTTTATTGATTTAAAGAAAAACTTATATACTGAACTGAACATTGTAATATAAAGATGGAATTATAGATTCTTAACTTGTTAAAGTTTCACATTGTTCCATAGATTTGGAATATTCCAAGTTCGAAACTTGTTCAAAGTGGTCCTTACGCTTAAGAATCAATGGAGATGAGCCATGTGAAACATGTATGATCAAGAATTTCATTTCTTATTCATAGCAAACTCCATTGTATATATATATTAATAAATTAAGCCCCGACCCCAAATTACAAGTAAACCCCAAGAAAAATCAAATAGAGATGCAAGCATAGAATCATAACCATGACTGTTTAGTAAAAAGTTACATATGGATATAGTGGGGGAGGGGGGGGGGACAATAGGAGAATAATGCCGTTTCAATGGTGACCGCCTCCAGGACTTGGGGTAGACTGTAATATTCTATCAATTTTGGCCAGATGAATGGCGAATAGCCTTTCATTATTGCCCATTGCATGCCCTTTATCATCATCTCCGGCAAAAGTATCCTTAAACGAAGGAACTTGTTCTTTCTCGAAGTTGGAAAGCTTTCTTGCTTCAAAACATGTTGGACGGATGATCAAAGCCACAATAACGATAATCAAGACAAGGCTTAAACGAGCCATTTCAGTATATCTTCTCTCTTCCTGTGGTTGAAGTGAGGGTTTGTTTTGAGTGACAAATTAGTTGGATCCTGGGGTATATATAAGAATCGAGGGACATGGCTAATTCAGCAGGATTGCAGTGAACTAAAGGATATTTCGGTCATTTTCTGCATGGATTCTTGTCATAGATTCATGGAAATTGGGTTAGGTACTAATTAGCTTTGCCGTAAGGCAGATTGCATGTGTTTTAAGTAACTTCATGCAATGTCAATACACTTATCGCCACAAATAATTGGTGACTATCAGAATTCTTCTCCTCTGATCACTCCGTTTTACACTTTATGATTCACCTTTTTAAAGATCAAACCCCTTTTCGTTCTACTTTATTTTTCTGGTGCCAATAGTTGAAGTTTGTTATTTTTCCCTCTTTACTTACTAGAACGAAGATTTTACTTTCACAATTGAATGATCTACAAGACTACAGTAGTTTTGAAAACCAAGTTTGCACCAATGGAATTGTCCAAGTAATAAGCAATTTGGTATCGATTAAGCAATTCTCGAGTTCAAGGTTTTATGTATGCAGAAAATCCCTATTAAAAGACTCATCCACCAAAATTTAATATACGACGTGGGTTGTTTTGGATTAATGAAGGCAAAGTCTTGTGAAACCGAGAGGGCAACAAAAAAAACCAAGTTTGACAATGGTGCACTGGAAGTTGACTTTATAGGCCTAGGAGTAAAAGACCTAACAAATTTTCTATAGAAGCTAGAAAACTCTATTATTTAGTGCAGAAACACACTGTTTTATCCAATTAAGTTGCATATATAATTGTTGTTATTGAAGGAAAAACAAGAACCGTGTACATTTTCAAGTCATGCCAGCAAAACCCTAGAGTCACGCAGTTTTGTATTGTCCTCTGATTTTCCTAGTAAATTTGTCAGTATTTTGACAAAAACTAATTAGCACTTTGAAAATATTTTTTATTAGAAAATATAATTTTTTTAAAAGATGTTGAAAAACGAGCACAAAAAATCACACAATAAGTCCAGAGCATCTTGGAAATTAAACACAATGCATGCAAGCTAAGTCCTTGCGAATCGGTATAAATATTTTAAAAGACATTTTACCGTAAGATTGCTCTTTAGAAATCCTTTTTCCTTTGGTTGCTTAGAGTAAGATGAGACAATATAAATATTCTTAGTCACTAGAACAATTAGTGGATCTTGATTTTACCTTATTTTTCAAACTGTTTTTGAATTTTTATTTCACTTTATTTTTGAATTAAATTTAGATTTCTTTGTGACATTTTTTTTTTTTACAAATAGAGGTTTCTATTGAATAAATTATGTGGAGTGAGACAAATGTACGTTGGAGGTGGGATTGGCACCTGCCTTCAACTTTAATGGTTTAACAATATTTTAGGTCATTTATAATTTTGAAATCATTATAATTAAACTTTTGTTTCTCTTAAAATTGTCTGGTTTAGTTTATTTTTAATATCCTATTAATTTTAACATTAATGAAATTAAACTTTGACCCTCAATTTTCTTAGTTTAATTATATTTTAAGACCTTTTAAATTTAATACTAGTAAAATTAAATCTAAACTTTCTTAATTTTTTGGGTTTTTTATTATACTGATCTTTTGAAAAATAAACAATTTATCCCCTCACAATTCAATCCTAAGTTTATCACGTGTGGAATGATTTTAATAGCATGAATTTCATTATCAGGAATGGCTGTTTCTTTCTCTATACTCAATCGCCTTCTAGATTCTAAATAAGGTAAGATATATACGTGGAAAATGATGCTTTGATCCAGCTGCTAAGTCTTCCAAAAAGTTAAATCGGAAACCACTGTTCTCAGAGTTGGATGATTTTGTTCAAGATCAGTAATGGTGGTCTATCTCTTATCTTTTGCGTTTTGCGATATTGTGTGTTTTAGAATCGGTGTAGGGTTTCATTTTGAATGGGAGCTATGCTGTATGGAGTCGCGGGTTTCCTTCGACTTTGTGAGCATGGCGAGGTTTGAATTTTATATTTTCTTAGTCTCGAGAAGGCATCACTATTTTGAAGGTCTGGTGAGGTATAATTCTTGGTGTAAGCTAATTCGAACTATTAGTGGTAGGGGTTCACTACTATCTATTTTGGGGGCTGATTGTAGAGAAGGGCTTTTTCTGGTGATTGAATTATATTGAGGAATATAGATCATGATCTGCTCTTTAATTGGTTAGGGTGTTTATAAATCCTATCTGAGGAGTGGAGGATTGGGATTTATTCTAGGCGTTTTAGATTAAAAAGTGGGTTAGGGGCAGTGTCATTTGAATGGTGGAGTTAGGTGTTTGCGTGTTTGATTTGGAAGCATTGGTCTATATCTGATTAGTCTTTTTATAGGTGTCTGCTATGTAACCTCGAGGTATATCCTGGTTGTGTTGTACTCTTTTCCTCAATATAAATTTATTGAGGTTTTTAATGAGGCGCACAACTCAGGGTTGGTTCTTTCGAACCATTTATTAATAAAACTATAATTTTTTTTTGGATAAATGCAAATTTTATTCATCCAAAAGAACCATCCCTATACAACCAACCACACACCTCCAAACAAGAAAAACCTCAAAGTATCAAAAACAAAGGTATAAAAAATAAAATAATAGCCTATACAATTCCCCACTCGGCAGCAAGAGTAGGAAAATGAAGAATGAGCTTTGTATTACCCGACAATTTCATACGTATGTCTTTCCTGATCAAAGAAACAATAGCAGCTGCGAGCCGGGGGCTCTTACCGTGCAACCTTTGGTTACGCTCATGCCATATATAATAGAGATAGCAACACCACCTTAAACGAATCAACACCGCCCCGAGAGATTTACCCTTGCCATTAGTTTGTACCCATTGCACCATATCCGACCAATCATTCAAAGAATCATCTTTATGACATGCCACCAAAATCTCCATCCAAACATGTCAAGAGAACATACACTCAGCAAAAAGATGATCCCTATTCTCCAAACCACCCTGACACATTATGCATTGCAAGTCCACCTGCCCACCCCAACGCATCATCCTAGCTTTGGTAGGTAATCTATCCAAAATTACAAGCCAAGCAATAAAGGAGCACCGAGGCATTGCCAACCCACCCCAAATGATACGAGACCAAGGAACCCTCTCATTCTTATGTCGAAGAGCCTCCCAAATTTTCCTCGCTTTATATCCGCTATCTAGATTTTCCAAAAGAGCATAATCTTCCCTCAACTTCAAAATCTTCTTCCAAGCCCAACTAGAAGTGCTCTTTACAGTGGGTTGCCAAACTGGGACACCTTTAAGGACATATTTTTCAATCCATGTCGTCCACAATGATCCCTCCTGAGTATAAAGGAGCCATAAACATCTCATCATACATGCACGGTTCCAAACAAAAATATTTTTTACCCCCAACCCTCTTTCATTCTTCGGGTGACAAATACTCTCCTGACTCACACGTGCTCCCTTAGCCGCTCCACCTGAGCCCTTCCAAAGAAAAGAGCCACACAAACTTATAATCTTCTTCAGAACTTTGGAAGGCAATATGAATGCACGACACCAAAAATTCTGGATACTGAAAAGAACAGACTGAACAAGTTGTAACCTACCTGCAAAAGATAAACATTTCGAAGGCCAACTCCTTATCTTTTGCACGATTTTTTCCACCAGTCTTTCACAATCTCCAACAGTCAAATTCCTTGTGACCAAGGGGACCCCCAGGTAATGAACTGGTAAAGAACCTATATGAAACCCAGTCTGCTCGGCAATATTATGCATCTCGGCGACCCCCACACCCGCATCAAAGAACTCACTCTTAGAATCATTCATTTGCAATTCAGACATCAAATAAAATAAAGCCATAACATTCTTAACTCCTAGCAAGTCATCAACAGTGCCTCTAGTAAACACAAGGAGATCATCGGCAAAACAAATATCCGTAAGTCCAATCCTTTTACATCATGGATGAAAATCAAAAACCCCATGCTGACTAGCCAGGTTCAACAATCTAGATAACACATTCATGACAAGAATGAATATATAGGGTGACAACGGGTCCCCTTGTGTGACCCCTTTTCCACCAAGGAAGAAGCCAACCAAGCCCCCATTTAGACCAACAGAAAATCGAGAATGAGTAATACAAGCAGAAATCAATCTACAGAATTGAACATGGAAACCAAGAACTCTAAACAGTTGCAAAATAAAGTTCCAGTTTAAAGAATCAAAAGCTTTGCGAATATCAACTTTCAAGGCACATCGAGCAGAAACATGCTTCCGGCCATATCCATTCACTATTTCTTGAGCTAACATAACATTCTCTACCAGCAAGGAAAGTACTTTGATTTAAAAGAATTAGGCTAGGCAACCAAGCTTTCAACCTATTAGCAAGAATCTTAGTGATGCATTTGTACACAATATTGCAACACGATATAGGTCGAAAATCAGTGGAACACAATAATAATAGTAATAATAATAATTATATATTATAATAATAAATTTATTTTATAATAATAGTAATAATAATTATTATAAAAAATGAAGTTACCATAAACTAGTTTGTCAAAAGGTAAAATAATTTTATTAGTCTCTATACTATGTGAAAATTGTTGTTTTACTCATTCTATTTTGATCATTTTAGTCCTTATATTTTTTCAAAATTTAAAATTTCAATCCTAATCTAAACCAGACAATGATAATATGACTAAATTACAATAACTAAAAATAATCAAATAAATAACAAAAATTAAATATGCAACTTATGTATAATAAATGGGCTAAAAACAAAATTTTACTTAACATATTTAAAGACTACCATTCATGTCAAGATCGAAATTTCAAAATTTAAAAAGTACATAAACTTAAAGTGACCAAATTAAAGTAAAAAGACTAATATGTAATCTTGGCATAATATGTGATAGAAAAATTTTACCTTGTGAAAAATTTTACACTTGATATTTGCTTCTTTTTTTTGTAAAAGTGAATTTTATATTATTAACACGAGCTTCATTTAAAAAAACTTTAAATCTAATTGAAGGAAAATAGTACTCGCGAAAATAAATGCATAGTCGTATAACAAGGTGAAACCGGCTAAACAGAATAAAAGCAACCACAAACATTAAGTGTGCAACAAATCTTCATGCAGAAGAGCCATAATCTCGTGAGGTGTGGTAAATTGACGACACTTAAAAGAATCATCTTCCAAACCTGCAAGAGCGTCAGCGATTAGGTTCCCTTTCCATCTAATGTGTCGGAACTTCACCACCCAATCTAAGTGTAACCACTCCTTAATATGTAATAACATTGAACTTTGAGCATGATGACGTGAAGGATTCTATCAATAATTTGAATTAAATTATCACATAAAGGATAATTCTATCAATAATTTAAATTAAATTAAATTAATTTATGTAATTAATTAAATTATAATATTTAATATCTAATATTTAATATTTTATGTGTAAATCTTAATATTCATAGGTTTGTATTTTAAAACCAACTCAATTATTTTTATATATTTTCTTCAACAAACGTATTTCGCATAAGAAACCATAAAAAATTAATTAAATTATTATTATAATAATTAGTGTTATAATTAATACAAAATTTTAAAATAAATAAAATTAATTTCAATTATAATTTAACTTAAATACTATTTTTCTTTCAAAATAATATTAAATTTCTTGCCCAACCTACTGGATAGACAATGCACTATCCCCCTAAAGGTTCCAGGTTCGATCCTCCAAGAAGCCATGCATGTATTTATTTATTAAAAATTGAAATATAAAGGTGCCACATCATCTATAATTAAAAGTTCAGGGACCTAATGAAAAGTTAAAAGTGTTTGTCGATTACAATACAAAAACCCATTAAATTTCAAAGACATAAATAAGATGTTTATGTAGCGACCTCCTCTTTTGAAAATTTAAGGATTCAGGATCGCTAGAATAAAAAATAATTTTGTTTTTTTGTTTAGAATTTTTTTTGTTGTTTAGAAAAGTTTTGAAAATTGAAATAAATTGAATTTTTTGAGATTTGGTTTAAAAACTTGTTTTGTTTTGAAAATTGAGAGTTGGAGTTGCCACCGGCCACTTTGGTAGGCTGAGCATCATTAAAACCAGAGATTCTTTTAAAAACGGGTTTTGGAGTTGGTTACATGTGGAGAAAGATTAGCACCCTCATCACGCCTGAAAATCGATACCAGAGCATACATTGCTTTTAATAGATGGAAATTATTGAAATTTAAAATTGGATTTCATTAATTGTTCTTAATCGAATATAAGCTTTAGCTGAATGGGCTTTAACAATTTGGTGGGTTTGAGTTAATTATCCGTTTAATTAATAAGAGTGACTGTACATCGGACTGTACATTAAACCGACATCGAATAAGATCAACTGCCGTGTAAATTTAAGGTTTGAATCAAATACATCACCTTTATGCATGATGCAAACAGTTAAAAATGATGTTATGAGTTGTCAAAATTTTACCCATTTTAATATTTACCTTCAGACGATAAGAATGAATTCAAATATTTGGTCTATATTCATTAAGCCAAGATTAAGACAAAAATAATCAAGTTAGTAACTATCTCCTTTTTTAATATTTAGATTAATTAATTAACGATGTGAATATGCAATTAAATTAATAGTTTAATGAATGTCAAGAAAATGCATGTCACAAAAATAGGCAAATAAATAAATAAAGAACAATAAAGATAAATGCGGGAAATAAATACTCGAGCAAAATAAATGCAGGAATTAAAAAGAATCCAGAAAAGGGACCAGATCGAACAAAAGATAGAGGTGCGTAAAATAAATAGTGGAAATTAAAAGCGGTAATTTAAATTGCAAAAAAAAAAAATAAAAGGAGAAAAAGTAAACGCGAGAAATTAAATGTTACACTAAACGAGCCATAAATAATACGGGTCATCCCCCATTGCGGGTCATCGTAAGGCCAATTTTTGAACACGAAATAAATAAGCGATATAAATATATAGATATTAGACTATGTATAATATATAACATATATTATAATACACGATAATAGATAATATATAGGAACTATATAATCTAATGTATATTACGTAATACTCCTTCCGTCTCATTTATTTTGTCTATTGTTGACTTTTCACACAGTTTTAGGAAGAAAAAATTTGTGTAAGAATGTGTAAGAAGGATGATGTAAAATAATTGAAACGACAATTTTATCCTTGAAAAGTTAAATTTTGTTTTGTTGGGAAACTAAAAAAGGGTATAAAGGGAAAAATGCCATATAAAAATTGTTGATTTTTTCAATGAGACATTTTAAGTGTGACAATTTTAAAACGCAAAATGGACATATTGAATGGGACAAAGGGAGTATAATAAAAATATAAATATATATAATATGATATATGGTATGATAATACTATATAATATAATAATATAATGAATAGTACTGTATAATATAATATAATTAGATATAATTAGTATATAACAAGGGGATTAAAATGAATAAAAATAGAACTCAAGGGCAAAATTGGAAGAAAACTAAAAAAAGATGAAATTTTAAAAACAAAAAGGAGGGACCAAAATGGGTATTAAACCACAGAGATGTGAAAACGGGAATAAACTTGGAGGACCAACTAGGTGATTAACCCAAAGACCAACTATATGAACATATAATACCTTAAATAATATAAAATATTGAGTATGAAAAAAATAGGCGAATACTTCTAGGGATAGACTCGAGACTTAAGGTTATGAGGGAGAACTTATAAAATTTTAGGAAGAGCGAACTTATAAAATTTTAGAGGTGAAAATAGATTTTCAATAGAAAATACATAAAAAATTTATAAATTATATACAAATTTCAAATTTTCAGGGGGCGACCGCCCCATCCAACCCCCACAGTCCATCTCTGAATACTACTAGTACCCAACATATTGTTAATCTATGTGAAAAGGTGCTTTTAGCCCGGTCTGGTTCTCAACCTAATTCCATCACTATAAAATCTTTTCTCTATATGCCTCAACTTGCTGAAGTAGGCTTACATGCATGAACTGATGGCGTGGAATTTGGTTGGCTAAATTATTTATAAGACATTGCAATAAAAAGAGACGTGGGGGTCACTTTTAACAGGCTGAGATGAGAAGCATATTTAGAAACCCTAAAGAGTTTTTTTGATACTACTAACTGATGCAGGTCTGGTTTCATTGAAAAATGAGTCGGGTAATTCTCAACTAGCTAGCTTCCCTCTCGGCTCTTAGACCTTTCCACTGCTCATAGTACTTGACATTGGATGTCCATCACCGGATATCAGATCGAAACCAATCCAGTTTTTTGGATATCCAATTTTTCGGATCGGCCATATAGTGATCCGTATCCAATCCGAAAAAATCGGATATATGGATATTCAGATATCGAATAATCGGGTCGGATATTCGGATATCCGATTATTCGAAAATATATTTTGATTTAATTATTTTTTAATTTAAAATTTGCATTTATGAAAATTTTAGAATTTCGAATATAACAAATAACAAATTACTAAATATAACATTTCACATATATGAAAATTTTGATTTTTTTAATTTTCGGATATAACAAGGACCAAATTGTTAGAAATGACAAAATCAATATTCATAAAAAATTGAATTTTCGGATAATCCGAAACTTGAAATATTGCGATCTTGACAATGATGTACTTGATCCGGAAAAATAAGTTATGCTGGAAAATTTAAAATCGAATCGGATATCCGATTTAAAAGTCTATTTTAATTCAAAATTTGGATCGGATCGGTTGGATTGGCAATTATTTATGTTTTTTTGCTCGAACTTAAAAATTGATCAACCGCTACTTGACAATGCTGTGAAGATGTACTTGTATCAAAGTTTATTGAAAAGTTTTTGTCGAGGCTGACAAACATGAAGAATTTTGTGGAATTGTTGTTCGGTGTTGGATAGAATTCTGGTACTGCTGACCAAAGAGAATCTGCCATTAAAGTTAAGCCTCTAAGCAAAATAGTCAACTTACTGCTGTTTAAATTTAATGCTAGCTTACTGAATCTTGATAGAGGGTGGCATTATTTAATTTACTGAGGTATATATAATTATAAAATATTTTAAAATGTTATACTAAATAGAATATATCATAGAATCTGAGGGTTTGATTCATTATTATTTCGTTTTGGATTAAGATTTAAAAATAAAATTGTCATAAAAAACACATTAGAAAAGTACTCAATTTTATTTATCTTTCATATCTGATTTATGATTCATTCTTTAGATAATGTGATGGCTCATTTTAACGATGACCCACTGAGATTTGGACAAAGTTCTCTCATGAGGGTCGTCAATGGTGGTTTGAGGCACTGATAAGACGGTAGTGCCCATTATCCATTATTATGTCTATGAATAACTTAGCTCGGTGGTACTACGAAACTACATATAAGGTAGGAGGGCTGTTGTCCCCAAATTTGACGTGTTAATTATATTTTAGACCGTAATAATTTTAAAACTATTACTATTAAGCTCTTGTTCCTCTCAAAAATTTATGGTTTATTAAATTTTAGGACCCTTTAATCTAAAATTAATAAAATTAAATCTTGATTCTCTTTTTAATTATTTTTTAACATCTTTCAATTTAAAGTTTTGTAAAATTAAACCTAAACTCCCCCAATTTTTAAAGTTTAATTATTTTTTAAGACCTTATTCATTTCAAAGCTAATCAGTCTGCCCCTCATAGTTCAATCCTAGTTACGTACCTCTACTGGAACCAACCATGAATGAACTGCTGAGATTCAGCAGAAGCATTATGCATCTTACTTTTTAGTGGGTCCTTTTCTGCTTCAATTTCATATTGTTCCAATGATTTGGAATATTCCAAGTTCGAAACTTGTTCAAAGTGGTCCTTACGCTTTAGAATCAATGGAGATGAGCCATGTGAAACATGTTACATGTATGATCAAGAATTTCATTTCTTATTCATAGCAAATTCCATTGTATACATATATATTAATAAATTATGCCCCCGGCCCCAAATTGCAAGTAAAACCCCAAGAAAAATCAAATAGAAAGGCATAAACAACCTGTACTGTAAAAATGCAAGCATAGAATCATAACCATGACTGTTTGGTAAAAAGTTACATATAGATATAGTAGGGGGGACAATGGGAGAATAATGCCATTTCAGCGGTGACCGCCTCCAGGACTTGGGGTAGACTGTAATATTCTATCAATTTTGGCCAGATGAATGGCGAATAGCCTTTCGTTATTGCCCATTGCATGCCCTTTATCATCATCTCCGGCAAAAGTATCCTTAAACGAAGGAACTTGTTCTTTCTCGAAGTTGGAAAGCTTTCTTGCTTTAAAACATGTTGGATGGAAGATCAAAGCCACAATAACGATAATCAAGACAAGGCTTAAACGAGCCATTTCAGTATATCTTCTCTCTTCCTGTGGTTGAAGTGAGGGCTTGTTTTGAGTGACAAATTAGTTGGATCCTGGGGTATATATAAGAATCGAGGGACATGGCTAATTCAGCAGGATTGCAGTGAACCAAAGGATATTTAGGTCATTTTCTGCATGGATTCTTGTCAGAAATTCATGGAAATTGGGTTAGGTACGAATTAACTATGCCGTAAGCCAGATTCCATGTGTTTAAGTAACTTCATGCAATGTCAATACACTTATCGCCACAAATAATTGGTGACTATCAGAATTAAAGGTCAAACACCTTTTCCTTCTACTTTATTTTTCTGGTGCCAATAGTTGAAGTTTGTTATTTTCCCCACTTTACTTACTAGAACGAAGATTTTACTTTCACAGTTGAATGATATACAAGACTACAGGAGATCTGAAAACCAAGTTTGCCAATGGTGCGCTTGAAGTTGACTTTATGGGCCTAGGAGTAAAAGACAACACATTTTCTATAGAAGCTAGAAAACTCTATTATTCAGTGCAGAAACACACTGTTTTAGCCAATTAAGTTGCATATATAATTGTTGACATTGAAGGAAAAACAAGAACCGTGTACATTTTCAAGTCATGCAGTTTTGTATTGTCCACTGGTTTTTTTCCCCAAATAGATTTATTTATTAAAATTTAAGAAAGGCAAAATTGTCAAAATAAAGACAACCGAAACTCGAACAAACTCCTACCAAAGCAAAAAAAAACAAGCCAAATATCCCTTCCTGCAAACACCGTATAATATGCAGCTAAATACGATCTACTGCGGATGAAGGCATTAATATCATAATGGTATGTCTACTAGCAGATGACATTAAGGTCATAATGGATATGTTCCATTAGTTTGTCAGCTGTCCAATAATGAAGTGACTATGTCTGTCGAGAAATAACGTATGTCAATAATTGAGATGATGGACATTAGCATGAAGTGTGACAAGTGGTCGGAGGGTGCAGTGTCAAAAATTTTAAATATGAAAGGTTATATTTATTGAATTATTTTTGAAGTATGACCAAATTGATAGAATGTATAAGTTTTGGAGACTTATACCATGATATATTTTATTTTTAACCACGAAGTGACGTGTTTGTCATAAATTTTATTTAATACTTTTAGAAAAAAAAGTAACGTGCTTGTTATTAAAACTATAACTAAGTGCATTCTGATGTAATTTATCCTTATTTATTTTTCTTTAAATAAAGGTTTCTATTGAACAAATCATGTGGAATGATTTCAATAACGTGAAATTCATTATCAGGAATGGCTGTTTCTTTCTCTATACTCAATCGCTTTCTAGATTCTGAAGAAGTAAGATTTAAGATTTGTACGTGGAAAATGATGCTTTGATCCAGCCTAAGTCTTACAAAAAGTGAACTTTTTTGATCCTATGTATCTTCATGAAGGAGACAAGCATCAATTATTGTTCCTAAAGTGGTCGGTACTGTGTGCTGACTTCGGAATGCCACATAGGGAATGATCATTACATGAGTAGACTTCTAGTAATATCAGTCAACAGTAGTTCCAATAATATTCTACGAGTACACAACATATTGGTTCGGTCTGTTTCTCAACTTAATTCCATCCATTTCATTCCATTACTACAAAATCTTTTCTCTGTATATATGGGAATCGTATTATGCCTCAGCTTGCTGAAGTAGGCTTACATGCATGAACTGATGGTGTGGAATTTGGTTGGCTAAATTATTTATAAGACATTGCAGGAAAAAGAGACGTGGGGGTCACTTTTAACAGGCTGAGATGATATGCATATTTGGAAACCCTGAAAAGTTATTTGATACAAACTAATGCAGGCCTGGTTTCATTGAAAAATGAGTCGGGTAATTCTCAACTAGCTAGCGGCCTTCTCGGTTCTTATACCTTTCCACTACTCATAATACTTGACAATGCTGTTGTATCAGAAAAAATAAGTTATGCTGGTGCACAATGTAATTAGAGATGGCAGTGAAACGGGATATGCAGAGATTTTGCCTTATTCATCCGTCCCACGTTTATATGGATGTGAAAACATTTACATCCGTTGTTGACAAAGACGGATACATGATTTTATCTTAAGGGTGCAAATTGTTAGAGAGTTATATTAAAAATTTAGGGGCTCAGAATTACAAAATTTTAGGGGATACAAACTTAGATCATCGATAGAAAATTCAAACAAAATATATAAAATATATGAGAATTTTAAATTTTTAGAGGGTGTGATGTCCCCTCCAACACCCCTCTATCTATCTCTGGTTGTTGATTATATCTACACCGCTCCAGGTACTCCACCCTATATGTTTTTATTAGTGATTTTATAGTTTGGTATTATAAATACAATATTTATAATTTATTTATGAACACAATTTTGTTATATGGAATATTATTTAGTGGTATATGTAAAATATAAATACATATGGATGGAAATTATCTGTCTTCAACTACGCCTCTTTTGGTGCCCTCACTAAAAAAAGTTGATTTATAGTTTAAGGTTAAGGTTTATGATTAGGATATAGTGAATTGGGGGTAGGGTTTAAGATTTAGAATTTAAAATTTAGAGTTAGAGCTTAGAATTAATTTTATGATCTTGATTTTGTGTCCTCTATAAAACTACAGCCACATGTATGGATTAAGAATTTCAATTTAGTAACTTTGATGTGCTAAGAGAAAAAAGAAGAAAAAAAAGCTAATAATTTTGATTCGTTAGCAAATGATTCACCTGAGAAAATCAATGTCACAAGTATTAAATATCAAGGGGTTCTTAAAAATCACAAGAAAGAACACAACTTTTATGTATAGCTCCAGATTAACAACTATTCACTAAGTTAAATGCTCAACCCTACATGCATTTTCCCAAGTTTATATTAATTTTTGATATGAAGATGGGGTTGAGAAGTAGGTTCGTTAGGTGTCAGGAAAGGTTTCCCAACTTATAGGGGTTGTTGTACAAGGGTGTTTAAAAAGTCTTTGTGGTTGAATGTGAGTTTGAAATTTTGTCTTACCTTAATTTATGGAACAGAAGGGGTAATGTCAAAGGAAAATTTTGTATTTTATAAGTCATTGGGGGTAGAATATAGATTCTGGTTGCACGTGGGGCTAGTGAAATTGTCGTGTTAGAGCTCTGGATTGATCTAGAGGCATGTTTAGAGAATTATTAATGGGATGTGTAGGTTTTTTATCGAGTATTTCGAGTAGGGGGATCAAATGGCATTGAATTGTTCTAAATAAGGGTAGCAAGATTCTTTTATCTGATGAATAAAACAAGATTCTCTTCTGGTGGAATTGGATTTTTAAATGGGAGTATGGATTTTAGAGCATGATTTGGTCCAGCCAAAGTTGCATCATATGGGTGGATGAGTGTTGTTCCTTTTGTTTAGGTTGGTACATAGTGCTTGATTGTCTTGTATTTCTCTTTTTAGTTTTGGTTGTCAGGTGTTTCTTTAGTAGTTATTCTAATAGTTATTTTAATTGTGTATAATGTTTAACATGCACACCCGAAATATGCGCCATTTTTGAAGAAAAAAATAATTTGTATGATGAGATGGCTTTGGTTGTCGGTCAAGATCTGGCAATGGGAAGTTTTGCCAAAACATTTGTGAATATAAATTTGGATGATGCTAATGAAAGTTCTTGTAACCCCCTAAACCGGCCTATACGTCAAGTCTAATTTCGGGAGGTCACATTCCACACCAAAAACTTCCCATGAAATTATTTAAAGATTACAGGTCCAAATCAAATAGTAATTATAAACCACAAATAGGTAATTTACGATAATCGGTTTAAACCTTATAAGGATTAAGTTACAAAATAATGTCACATCGGGAAATTAAGTAAAGTATGCAATATCAAAATATAGGCTTATGTCACCGTCATAAAGACGGTCTGGAAGATAGAAACATTACAACAAAAGAAGTGTACTGAATGTATCGATACTTCAAGTGTCAAATCCGGGAAGCCTATCCAAAAATATTTGAAAGGAAAAAATATTTTGGGGGTATGAGCTAGGGAGCTCAATGTGTCCCAATAAGTGCAGATAAAACATTTAAATAGTTTAGACATTTGTAAATCATTTCAATAAAGCATGTTTCAAGGGTAACCAAAGTTTTATTTACTTAACTACCCTCTAACTGTACACCGATATGTAGTTCTCCAAACTGCATCCATAAGGACTTATCCTAGACCCAATGGGCGTAAGAGCCAACCTAAGGAGCTGCCTTAGGTCCGTAAGGAATTACCCGTGTCGAAGCGTCGAAACCTACCCAAGGGGCGACCTTGCAGGAAAAAGAGACGTGGGGTCACTTTTAACAGGCTGAGATGATATGCATATTTGGAAACCCTGAAATGTTATTTGATACTAAATAATGCAGAGAGGTTTCACTGAAAATTGAGTCGGGTAATTCTCAACTAGCTAGCCGCCTTCTCGGTTCTTATACCTTTCAACTGCTCATAGTACTTGACAATGCTGTTGTATCAGAAAAAATTAAGTTATGCTGGTGTACAATGGTAATTAGAGATGGCAGTGAAACGGGATACGCATAGATTTTGCCTTATTCATCCGTCACACATTTATATGGATGTTGAAAACATTTACATCCGTTGTTAGAGACGGATATATGATTTTATCTTAAGGGGTGCGAATTGTTAGAGAGTTATATTAAAAATTTAGGGGCTCAGAATTACAAAAATTTTAGGGGTACAAACTTAGATTATCGATAGAAAATACAAAAAAATACATTAACTATATGATATTGTAATATTTTACTAAAAAGAACTCGACCTTTGCGTAATAGACTGTAATATTTTATGACATTGCATGCCCTTAAATAAAGGAACATGTTCCTTCTCAATGTTAGAAAGCTTTCTAGCTTCAAAACATGTTGTATGGAAGAGCAAAGCCGCAATAACGATAAGCAAGACAAGGTTTAAACGACCCATTTCATTATATTTTCTCTCTGTCTGTTGATTGTTGAGTGACAAATTAGTTGGATCCTTAGGTATATATAGAATCCAGGGACAGGGCTAATTCAGCATGTGTGCAATGAACCAAAGGATATTTTGGTCGTTTTATGCATGTATTTTAAGTAACTATGTTGTGTGCCAGCTTGAATTTTTTTTTTTGAATAATTCATACGCAGGGGAGAAGAGAATATTGTTATTAATAGCTATTGAACCCACAATCTAAGGGAGGGAGGAGGATGTCAACTGAAAAGCTTTTAGCCACATATTTTAGAGATTGTTGACAGCTTGCATGTGTTTTAAGTAACTTCATGCAATGCAAATGCATAATATAGAATGAAAAAGGTTAGTTATTTAGCTTTGATAATACTTGATGAAAGAGGAACTAAGAAGTGCGAATGAATTGAAGATTTCATTGCCTAATAAATATGAAATGTGCAATTTGAATTGCTTACAAAACATTAGAAGAAAAGTCCAAATGCTTTGTTTTACACTTTCAGATGAAGTAGAATATGAGCTAAATCCTTCAAGGAATCAAATCAAACACCATAAACCAAATCATATGACCACTTCTTTATTATACATTTGTTATAAATTGTTCGTATTTAGGTCGGTACGTTGACCCTCAAGCCATCTAATTCCCAATTGCAGGACTCGGAACTGACTGCTCAGGCCAAGCACTGTGCATTCCATTCCCCTCCATTGCAAGACCATTTTTAGCAGCTTAAGACCTTTCTGGCGCCAAAAGTTCGGGCATTGCATACTAATATAACAGCAGATTTTGATTTTGTTGAAATGAGCCATTAAGAGTGCTGAGAAAAAGTATACTTATGCAGCAAGTTTTGGTATGATCAAATTGACTTATAATCTGATCTATATATAGGCCAATGATCAAGTAGAGACGTGGGGGTCAAGTTGCCATTACTCTCTTATCAGGCGTGAGATTGTCAGGGTTGTTCACTCTGCCTATCCTATTCATGGAGCTCGGCGTGGAATAGGACAATCAAATGGTAGCTTCAATACCACTTGTCACGGGACTATTACCTTCTTTCTAAAAGACATATCTGATAGAATGTGCAGTGCCACTGTTTTTATATCCCAAGACCTCCTTTTACTTTATGATGTGAGATTAATATCTCCAACTCTTCTAAGCGTGATGATACAGAATAGGAAACCTGAGATTTTGTGCTTAAGGGTTCTCAAACAGTGTATGGAAATGCCTCTGAGACATTGGGTTAGGTACTTTTGAACTGAAAAAACAGCCAATACTATTTTCTTTCACTTTTTCCATTGACTCGGGAGCCAAGTTAGGCTTCCTTCAAAAGCAGTACTAGATATAAAATGGAGAATAATGGGGATCATCAATTCATCATAATGGAGACAAAGGGTCAGTTTCTGATATGCAGCTCAGATATTCCATCTTTTGAAGGCTTGATTCAATGTATCAAATGGTACACATGGCAGGCGTATATTATTGAAAGCACTACCGGTTGCGTGTGTAGTCCTTTTGTCAGAGCACAATACTGGATATCCCGAATAGATGGAGAGGGTGTTAGGGGCAGTCATAACTCTTGAAAAATTTTATAATTTTACACTTTTTACATTTTTAATATAATTTTCTAATAATTCATAATTTTTATATAAAATTTTGTGTTTGTCCTTGCCGGAGATCACTTAATGGACACCATGATCAATGCTAAAGTTAATTGAAAACCCCTAAGTTTGTGTCAAGGATGATAAACATGAAGAATTTTGATGATAAAAAGTTTAGAATTATGGTACTGCTGACCAAAGAGAATCTGCCATTAAAGTTAAGCCTCTAAGCAATATAGTCAACTTACTACTACTTAAATTTAATGATAGCTTACTTAGCATTAGAAAATATACTATATATATTTAAATGACATTAATGACAAGTATCTGTGAAATAAAAAAACAATTATATATATAGGGACTAAAATGAATGATATGAAATATTAGATGGGCATAAATGAAAATCAAATGGTGGTCAAATCAAAATGAATAAAACTTAAAAGGCACAAATCAAAGAAAATAACATACAATCAAGATTTAATTAAAAGAAATTGAAACACAATGGTTAAAATTAAATATTTAAAAGCGAAGGAGGTACTAGAACAGAAGTAAAATCTGAAGGCCCCCTAGACCAATAACCCTAAAATAACCGAAGAGGCGCGAATCAAGGTAGGGATGGCAATGGGACGGGGTAAATTTTTGGCCACCTCGAACCCGACCTGAAAATTTAAAATTCTAACCCGGCCCGAATTTAATATATTTGTATCTCGACCCAACATAATAATAGTATAACCCGACTTTGACCCAACCCTAAAATTTTAATAAAAACCCGATGAAACTCGACCCGCCTAGAAAAAAATTAAAAAATATTAAATATAATATATAATAAATATAATAAATATAAATATATATTTATAAATAAACTGGTGCGGGATGGGTTGGGGAATTTCCACCCTAAACCAGACCCAGAACCGACCCGGCTCAAGCTTCTTAAAAAACCCGACCCGACTTGACCTGAAAATCGAAAATTCAAAAAATAAATTTGACCCTATTGGATCGGATCAGGTCAAAACTCGCCAATTCGAGTTTTTTTGCCATTCCTAGATCAAGGTGGCCTAAACGGAAACGTTTTACAAATAATATAAAATCCAATTTTCTATTTTGGGTAAATTACACTATTTACTACTTAACTTTTTTCTCACTCCTATTTTGGTCACTACAATTTAAAACTTTTCAATTTAATCAATTAAATTTCAAATTGCTCCTATTGTGATCATTCTAAGAATGAAATGGATTATTTTATTATTATTTTCCCAATACATATAATATTTTATTAATTTTAAAATCATGTCAGATTTAAAATAAAAATAAAATATTTAAATCTTAATCTCAATCACAATCCCTAATCTATAAACTCTAATCCCAATCTACAAACCCCAAACTCTCATCTTCACTCCCAAAAGCCCGGTTTGCTCTCTCTCTCTCTCTCTCTCTCTCTCTCTCTCCCCCCCTTTTGAGCAGGTGATATGGTGGAGGATTTTACCAATAGCAATGGATTTCTGAAAAAGGTGAGCTTCTATATTTTACCATCTTTTCGAAATTGACAAGTTGTCCTTTTCAATGTATCATATGTACACATGGCAGGCGTAAATTATTGAAAGCACTGCCGGTTGCGTATTTAGGCCATTTTCAGATACACGGTACCTGAAGATCACTCGGTGGACACTAATTGAAAACCACCCAATTTTTTTGTCGAGGATGATAAACATGAAGGATTTTGTGGAATTGTTGTTGGATGATAAAAAGTTAATCAGTCTTTTCCTCATAGTTTAACCTAGTTACGTACATCTACTGGAACCAACCATGAATGAACTGCTGAGATTCAGCAGAAGCATTATGCATCTTACTTTTTAGTGGGTCCTTTTCTGCTTCAATTTCATATTGTTCCAATGATTTGGAATATTCCAAGTTCGGAACTCGGTCAAAGTGGTCCTGACTTTTTAGTTAGTCCATCTTCTACTGCAGAATCTTATACCAGTAAGAGAGTATCAAGAAAATCAATGGAGATGTATTAGGAATATTAGAATATGCCTCCAAGGTAAATTGGTAACGTTAGTGGTAACTTTAATATTACAGATGTCATTATGTAATAGGTTTACCTTGATATATAACCTATGTTTTATGAATTCAGAGGCTTAGGTTTTTTTACAATGGAATGAAGAAAAAAATATTCATTACTTTATTCTCTATTTCAAGGAAGAATTTTAACAAGATGAACCATGTGAAACATGTATGATCAAGAATTTCATTTCTTATCCATAGAAAACTCCATTGTATAAATATATATTAATAAATTAAGCCCCCGGCCCCAAATTGCAAGTAAAACCCCAAGAAAAATCAAATAGAAAGGCATAAACAACCTGTACAGTAAAAATGCAAGCATAGAATCATAAACATGATTGTCTGGTAAAAAGTTACATATAGATATAGTAGGGGGACAATGGGAGAATAATGCCATTTCAGCGGTGACCGCCTCCAGGACTTGGGGTAGACTGTAATATTCTATCAATTTTGGCCAGATGAATGGCGAATAGCCTTTCGTTATTGCCCATTGCATGCCCTTTATCATCATCTCCGGCAAAAGTATCCTTAAACGAAGGAACTTGTTCTTTCTCGAAGTTGGAAAGCTTTCTTGCTTCAAAACATGTTGGGTGGAAGATCAAAGCCACAATAACGATAAGCAAGACAAGGCTTAAACGAGCCATTTCAGTATATCTTCTCTCTTCCTGTGGTTGAAGTGAGGGCTTGTTTTGAGTGACAAATTAGTTGGATCCTGGGGTATATATAAGAATCGAGGGACATGGCTAATTCAGCAGGATTGCAGTGAACAAAAGGATATTTAGGTCATTTTCTGCATGGATCCTTGTCAGAAATTCATGGAAATTGGGTTAGGTACGAATTAACTATGCCGTAAGCCAGATTGCATGTGTTTTAAGTAACTTCATGCAATGTTAATACACTTATCGCCACAAATAATTGGTCAATATCAGAATTAAAGGTCAAACACCTTTTCCTTCTACTTTACTTTTCTGGTGCCAATAGTTGAATTTTGTTATTTCCCCCACTTTACTTACTAGAACGAAGATTCACAGTTGAATGATATACAAGACTACAGGAGATCTGAAAACCAAGTTTGCCAATGGTGCGCTTGAAGTTGACTTTATGGGCCTAGGAGTAAAAGACCTAACACATTTTCCATAGAAGCTAGAAAACACTATTATTCAGTGCAGAAACACACTGTTTTAGCCAATTAAGTTGTTTATATAATTGTTGACATTGAAGGAAAAACATGAATCGTGTACATTTTCAAGTCACGCAGTTTTGTATTGTCCACTGGTTTTTTTTCCCCAAATAGATTTATTTATTAAAATTTATTTCTACTAAAGAGCTGAAACTCAAACAAATGAGCAAAAAATTAAGGTCAAATAATTGGATATAATTCCATTAGTTACAGCGGATGAAGGCATTAATATCATAATGGTATTTCCAATAATAAAGTTCCATTAGTTTGTCAGCTGTCCAATAATAAAGTGGCTATGTCTGTCGAGAAATCATGTATGTCGATAATTGAAATGATGGACATTAGCATGAAGTGTGGCAAGTGGTTGGAGGGTGCAGTGTCAAAAATTTTAAATATGAAAGGTTATATTTATTGAATTATTTTTGAAGTAAGACCAAATTGATAGAATGTATAAGTTTTGGAGACTTATACCATGACATATTTTAATTTTAACAACAAAGTGACGTGTTTGTCATAAATTTTATTTGATACTTTTGGAAAAAAAAGTAATGTGCTTGTTATTCGTATTTACCTAGTTGTATTGTCCTCTTTTCCTCTATTTAAGTTTATGAAAGTTTTTAACGATGCACACAACTAGATCTCGGGGGTTTGTAAACTTTCTTATCTATAATAAAATAATTTTTGCCGAGCAAAAAAAAGTGTTTGTCACTAATAAAAAAACATTAGTGTCTTCATTGTTATTAATATTTTGTGTCAAAAATATAGTCATAAAAAATATAACTAATTGTGACGAAATACATAAAAATTATCACTAATATAATAGTGACGAAATGCATAAAAAATATTACTAATATAATAGTAACAAAATTATTAGTGACGATTGGTGATGACTTGTAAAAATTATCAACGTAAATTTCAGTGGTTAAAATAAAAATTATCACTAAATACATTTTCTTGTAGTGTGTGCGTCGGAACACTTCTCTTTGCCGCAAAGGGAATGATCATTACAGGAGTAGACTTCTAGCAATACCAGTCAACAGTAATTTCAATAATATTATTCTCGTATTAAAAAGGTTTTGACGTGCTGAAGTTTATGGTTTGCTTGCCGTATTGTCCATAATTTCTTGTCTGCTTCCCTTTCGTCACTTAAAAGAAAATGTATATCCCGAAATATGATACGAAAAAATAACACGAACCCGTCAGATTTTGTATTATATAAAATACTAATCTATTAAACTATATGAACATATAATACCTTAAATAATATAAAATATTGAGTATGAAAAAAATAGGCGAATACTTCTAGGGATAGACTCAAGACTTAAGGTTATGAGGGAGAACTTATAAAATTTTAGGAAGAGTGAACTTATAAAATTTTAGAGGTGAAAATATATTTTCAATAAAAAATACATAAAAAATTTATAAATCCTATACAAGTTTTAAATTTTCAGGGGGCGACCGCCCCATCCAACCCCCACAGTCCATCTCTGAATACTACTAGTACCCAACATATTGTTAATCTATGTGAAAAGGTGCTTTTAGTCCGGTCTGGTTCTCAACCTAATTCCATCACTATAAAATCTTTTCTCTATATGCCTCAACTTGCTGAAGTAGGCTTACATGCATGAACTGATGGTGTGGAATTTGGTTGGCTAAATTATTTATAAGACATTGCAATAAAAAGAGACGTGGGGGTCACTTTTAACAGGCTGAGATGAGAAGCATATTTGGAAACCCTAAACAGTTTTTTTGATACTACTAACTAATGCAGGTCTGGTTTCATTGAAAAATGAGTCGGGTAATTCTCAACTAGCTAGCTTCCCTCTCGGCTCTTAGACCTTTCCACTGCTCATAGTACTTGACATTGGGTGTTCATCACCGGATATCGGATCGGATCTAATTCGGTTTTTTCGGATATCCAGTTTTTCGGATCGGCCATATAGTGATCCGTATCCGATCCGGAAAAAATCGGATATTCGGATATCGGATAATCGGATCGGATATTCGGATATCCGAAAATATATTTTCATTTAATTATTTTTTAATTTAAAATTCGTATTTATGAAAATTTCAGAATTTCGAATATAACAAATAAAAAATTACTAAATATAACAAGATTCACATATATGAAAATTTCGAATTTTTAATTTTCGGATATAACAAGTACCAAATTGTTAGAAATGACATATTTTAATTTTAACCACGAAGTGACGTGTTTGTCATAAATTTTATTTGATACTTTTTGGGAAAAAAAAGTAACGTGCTTGTTATTCGTATTTACCTAGTTGTATTGCCCTCTTTTCCTCTATTTAAGTTTATGAAAGTTTTTAACGAGGCACACAACTAGGTCTCGGGGGTCTGTAAGCTTTCTTATCTATAATAAAATATTTTTTGGCGAGCAAAAAAAAGTGCTTGTCACTAATAAAAAAACATTAGTGTCTTCATTGTTATTAATATTTGTGTCAAAAATATAGTCATAAAAAATATAACTAATTGTGACGAAATGCATAAAAATTGTCACTAATATAATAGTGACGAAATGCATAAAAAATATTACTAATATAATAGTAACAAAGTTATTAGTGAAGATTGGTGATGACTTGTAAAAATTATCAACGTAAATTTCAGTGGCTAAAATAAAAATTATAGCTAAATACATTTTCTTGTAGTGTGTGCGTACTTCGGAACATTCAGAACTCTTTCTATGTTAGGCCTGTAAACGAACCAACCAAACACAAATGAGGGTATGTTTATATTCGTTTGTTTAATTTTAACCGAACAAATAAATGAACACGAACAACTAAACGAGCATAATTTATTATTCGTGTTCGTTTGTTAAGAAATATAGCTTGTTTGTGTTCGTTCGTTAAAATGATAAACGAACGTAAACGAACACAAACGAATGAACACAAAGGATATTTGTGAATAATATTTAAACGAACGTAAACAAACGAACATACGTGAATTAATTTAATTTTTTTAAAAATGTAATACTTTTGTTATGAAAAATAATAAATATAAATGAATATATGTCAATAAATTTAAACGAACATACGTTCACGAATGTAAATGAACGAACGAGTCTTTTGCTCGTGTTCGTTCATTTAATTAAAAGAACAGAAAATCGTGTTCATATTCGTTCGTGTAATAAATAAACGAACTTCTCGCCGAATGGTTCACTGAACGTTTGGTTTGTTTTCAGCCCTATTCTCTATCTCTTATAATAGTCAATAATGGTTCTACGATCCAGGACAGAGTTAGAGTAGAGATATGGGGCGAAATATAAAGTTTAAAAAGTAAGAATATAGGAAAAAATAAGTAAATCATCAGGAAATCATCAGGAAAACAAGCAAAAAATTCTGTTTCGGCAGCATTCAACGCATTGAGAACACCAACAATGGAATCAATATCTCCCTTACAAAAAATAAGTAAATCATCAGGAAAACATAAGTGAGTTGTAGAATATAGGAACGTGCGGAGAAAAAAGAGTTATTCTCTGTTGATTAATTTCATTAAAACAAATATAAACAGGAAGAGTCTTTAATATACTAAGTACAAAAAGTTTGAGTCCTAATAGTCTTCTATAAGAGTTGATTGTTATCTACAGTAAATATAGAGTCACTATACATTTAAACTACAAATTAGGATAATATTTACAACAACAGAATTAAATCTTTAAATGCCTCTAACATACAATTCCCCTCAAGCTGGTGAGTATATATTATATACTCCTAGCTTGGATGTGAAGTCATCGAAAGTTATTCTGGATAATACCTTGGTGAGAACGTCAACAAGCTGATTTTTTGTTGGAACATAATGAAGCTTTGCAACTCCATTGTTAACCTTTTCATAGATGAAATGTCTATCTTCACATACTTGGTCTTATCATGTTGGACTGAGTTTTTAGCAATACTGATTGTTGATTGGCTGTCACTAAATAATTTAAAATTCTGACTCGTCTAGTTCCAATTCTGATAAAAGTTTCTTTAACCACATTCCTTTGCAAATTTCAAGTGCCATTGCTCTATACTCAGATTCTCACTGCTTCGAAACATCACAATCTATTTTTTACTTCTCCAAGTTATTAGATCGCCCACACAAAAGAACAATATCTATTGGTAGATTTTCTATCTGTTAACTCCCCTGCCCAACTAGAATCAGTGTATATTTTCACTGATTTATTCTTGTTTTTCTTGAAAATTAGACCATAACCAGGTGTAAACTTTAGGTATCTAAGAATTATGTTGACTGCTTCTAAGTGTTCTTCTCTAGGTCACTCATGTACTGACCGACAATACTAAATGAGTAGGCTATGTCTGGTCGTGTGAGAAAAAGATAAATCAATTTTCTCACAAGTCTCTGATATGATTCCCTATTCACAGGGCTTCCTATCTCATCTTTTCTCATCTTCAAGTTCCTTATGCAGCCTGACCTTGCCAATTACTTTCTCCAAAATCTATGCCTGACATTCACAAACATGCAAGCCAAACTTAATATTGCAGCTTAAATTAGTGGCGAGTCTTCTAACAGATAATAGATTGCAGGCAAATTTTAGAGCATTAGATAACATAATATGTTCATTAAGTCGAATTGAACCACTCCCTTCAATAATCGAGAGTGAGCCATCTGTTGTTTTCACTGAAGATGCAGACTGCACTGTTTTGAATGTGCGAAAAAGACTAAAATTTCCTGTCATATGATCAGATGCCCCAGAGTCGACTACCCAACTGAAAGAATTACATGTAGCGAAGAAGTAAATACTACCTTTAATAGTAGTAAAGGCAGAAGCATCTAAAATACTGAGATCGGATGCACTATAATCAGAAAAAGAACTGACTTCTAAACTTTTTGGTGTAACCATGGTGGTTAGGGTTTGTAGGTAGAATCAACTAACCTAATTTAATACCATATAGAATATATGAACGTGCAGAGAAAAGAGAGTTAATCTCTGTTGATTAATTTTATTAAAACAAATGTACACAGGAAGAGTCTTTAATAGACTAAGTACAAAAAATTTGAGTCCTGGTAGTATTTTATAAGAGTTAGTCTTTATCTACAGCAAAAATAGAGTCACTATACATTTAAACTACTAATTAGGACAATATTTACAGCAGCAGAATTAAATCTCTAAACGTCTCTAACCTACATGAGTAAGTGAGACTCTCTTGCATTTTTGATGATACTTGAATAATTCTCTTATAACAGCAAGATCAAGCATGGAGAAAAGCACATTCATCACCATAACAAAAATATAAGATGAAAGTGGGTCGCCTCACCCCTATCTTTCCCCCTAAAAAACTCCACCAAACTATCATTAAAGAAGACCGAAAACCTTAAACGGGTTATAGAAGCCTAATCCATCCAATAAACACCTCAGGCATCCCCATTACATGCAAGACTTGAATAATAAACTCCAATAAATTGAATCAAAAGTCTTTTAAAGATTAATCTTCAATGTACATCTTGAAGAAAGTCTCTTTCTGAAATACTCTTTAACCAGCTCTTGAGTAAAAAGAGTAATATCAATGATATTCTTTCCCTTAACAAATGTTGTCTGATTTATTGAAATTATGTCTGGAAAGAACCCAACTAATCTGCCAACCAAAATCTTAATAATTGTCTTGTATTTAACCGAACAGCAGAAAATAGGCCTATAGTCCTTAGCTAAGCAAGCATTAGGAGATTTGGGAACTAAAACTATGGCAGTGGCATTAAACCATTTTCTCTCATAAAACTCTTTTTATTTTTTATTGTTAATTTCAGCCTTCTATTTAATAATTCAAAAAAAAGTATACCAACTTTCATAAAAATTCTTTTTATTTTGTACAAGGCTTGTATCACAAATAAGTATTTAAAGTATAATAATTTTTTTATTTAGGTACCTAAAATATTTTTATCAAAATAAATACATAAAATATATTTTTTTGATTAAAATAGGTACTTAAATTGTTTTTCTGTCAAATTAGGTACCTAGAATATTTTTTTGTTAAGATAGGTACCTAATGTATTTTTTAATCAATTCCAAATGTCAACTTTTAGGAACTTAGATGGAAAAATATATATTTTAGGTACCTATTTTGACCAAGAAGTATACTTTAAGTATTTATTTTGACAAAAATATACTTTAGGTGCCTAAATGAAAATGTTAATATACTTTAGATACTTATTTGTAATATAAGCCTTTGTAGAACTTAAAAGTTTTATATGGATTATTATCCTATATACTGGGGGTAGAATTTTTTTTTCATAAATGAAGTTATTTAGGGGTTTAGGGGATGTATGTTTGAGCTTTTTATTTATTTTGGTAAAATTTTGATACACAAGCTGTGCAAAATTCATTTTATATAAGTTTGCATATTTACACAAAACTCAAATCCTAAATTCCTAATCTAACTCCTAAAAATTAAACACTAAACTCTATACCTTATATACTAAATTCTAAACACTAACATTAAATTCTAAACCCTAAATCTCAAACTCCTAAAATAAACCTCTAACCCTAAAACTAAAACGCTCAAGTAAACTAAAGTATATAAAGCATGTTATATATATATGGTTAGCCTACTTCAAATAAAATGAAGATAAAAGAACGAAAATTGAAACTCGCTTCAGTTGTAAGTTGTAATACTTTCATTCATCTTTTATATATTATTTGGTTAATTTACAGAATTGATTAATTATTTCCCTGATTTATTGGATAAATAAACACAAAAATGCAGTTCCCTTCTCGGAAATCGTTTAACAGGTTCAATCCCTGAAGAGCTGTCAAACCTAAGCAATCTTACCAGATTGTGAGTTGCTTTATATATAAGCCAATTGTAGTCTAATACTTCTGATTTCCTTTATATATGATCAAATTTTTCACAAGATTTCTTTATGAAATCTTAATGGATTAATTAATCATCAATTCTTTTAAAAATTTGTGTAGAGTCCTCGAGCACAATCAATTCTCAGGAAATTTGCCTCCTGCACTAGGGAATCTACCCAAAATTGAGACTGTGAGTACTAGATTACTGTTTTTCTTGTTCTTTTCTTTCAATATGTCTCCTTTTTGGTATTGTTAAGTTGTTATTGATTCGAATTGCAGGTTTCTTAATTCCAACAATTTTACTGGAGAATTGCCTCAAACATTTGCTAGGCTGACTACATTGAAGCAATTGTAAGCTTCATATTCTTCAATACAAGTAAAAATGGTCACTTTGTTTACTATGGTGGAGCAACGGATTGGTGACCTTGAAAACCGTTACGTTGCGGCCGCAATGCAATTTAATATTGCCTTGCACTCGCGAATAACAATGGATACATGGTTTTAGTTTCAAGATCATCCACCCGGACCATGCTCATCTTTAACTTGTTTATAAGCTAATCATGATCATTTTGTTTTCCCAACAGTCGTATCGGTGACAACAACCTCACAGGAAAGATTCCATCCATATTCCAGAATTGGACAGAAATTGAAGAAATGTGAGAACAATGTTGATTCTGAGATTATATATATATATATATATATATATATATATATTATAACTTGGGACTTGAAATCCAACTTTTATAACGACAGACACATCGTTGCAAGTGGTCTGAGTGGGCCAATTCCAGATATTGATTCTTTTGGAAGCTTAAAAGAACTGTAAGCGATGATTCTGAGATTATATATATATATATATATATATATTATAACTTGGGACTTTGTTGAACATTTTGTTTACAGAATAATTAGCTACTTGAACGGACCTGAAGAAACTTTTCCAAAACTTAGTAATTTGTCGAGCTTGAAAATTCTGTAAGTAAAACTCTGCAATAAGGCAGACATTGGTTAAATTTATGGGATTTATATTTGCTGACTTAAAAAGTGGAGAATTATTGTGATTCCATTACAGGGTGTTGAGAAGTTGCAATCTCATTGGAGAGCTACCTAAATCTCTAGAAAGTTTTACGAACTTAAAGATCTTGTAAGAAATAGGCTTGTTTCCCTATTAGAACAACTCTTTCAATTTGTTTCAGCCTATATCTTTGAGTTTGAAAATTTTTGATGTCATATTTGAAAATTAGTTCTTAAGCAACTCTGCACCATACTTAGTTCTTCACTGCTATTTTTGGTAAGGAGTATTATTTTTTCTTCATGTATTTGCACATGAGATAGTAATAAACTAACTTCATTCTATAAATTTTCGTCATTTTCTGATTTTAAGTTTAGATTTGTAGTGATTCTTCTTTAAAACTAAACTTTTCCTTGTATTAATACTCATGTAACTAAATGTAGCATAGAAATTTTATCATGCATGAATATTTTCTGGTGCATTGAAAATGCCATCCAAATAGTCTAGTAGTTTATGTTCTAACTATACCTAAGATTGCAGGGGATTAAATGAACATGATAGTTCTAATTTGTCTTAGGACATAATCTACGTGTTAGTTTTGATGCATTGTTCTTGTGTATAATGTTTTTCCTGTTTTTTTTTTTTTTTGTGCTACCTTTGATTGTACAAGAGATTAATTGAGGAAATTTTATGAGAAAAAATGTGGTTTCAATACCCTTTTATAAATTTTGTTGCAGAGATCTCAGCTTCAACAGACTCGGTGGAGAAATTCAGATTTCTCTTCCAAACGTGAAAGACTTGTGAGATTTTTTTTTGATTTTTTTAAACTGTGTCTTCCCTACAACCACAACTCTTCTTTACCAATGGGGCAACTGCCCATTTTCAGTGATGGAAGAAAGTTTAAGCTGATTCAAATTACGTGTAAACATGTATAATTATCAATTTCGCAATAGAAGTTTCATTTTAACTGACAAATCTTCTTGATTGCACAATCTCTAATTATGGAAAACTTCATGATATTCTTTTCTCAGGTTTTTAACTGAAAACATGTTTACTGGAACAGTCCCTCCATGGATACAGAATATAGATCAATTACAACAAATTATATGCTCATGAAGTTTGATGATGAAACCAATACTAAAAACTATTCTGTTTGCAGAGATCTTTCATATAACAACTTTACAAACACAGGCGTTGAAGAATGCAATAGATATGGCCTGTAAGAACAGTCTAACCTAAGTTTTTTTTTTATGAGTGGAACTTTGTTATACTAAATATGGTTTGTGTAATTTATCCTTATCATCTGTAGGAACTTGTTTGCAAGCACTTCAAGGATCAATAACTCGTACGTGTGAACAAAATCTTTACTATTTTTTTCGACTGCAATTTTGCTGTTACAAATACAATGTCTTAACATTTTTTCTGAAGCTTGTAATTTTTTTAATAGAGGAGCTATTTCATGTTTGGGAAGCCTTAATTGTCCAGTAGAACGTAAGTACAAATTTCATATATTGCTCGACAGCATTAAGTTCTAATGACCATCTCACTCTGGTTGTAATTTCTGGCAATACTTATTCACCTGTTGTTCCTTGTACCTCAGCTTTGCACTCTCTTTATATAAACTGTGGAGGGGAAGGAAAAAATGTTGATAACATCACCTATGAAGCTGATCCTGAAAACAACCAGCCTTCAATATATTATAGAAGTCCACAAAATTGGGCATTTAGTAACACCGGTATTTTTCTGGGTGGCGACAATGATAAGTATAACTTCCTCACAGAAAACGAAAATCTTTTAAGTGTTGTTGGTGAGATTTACATGGATGCACGCCTTTCACCTAGCTCTTTGACTTACTATGCATTCTGTTTGCACAATGCAATGTACAACGTGAGCCTCCATTTTGCGGAGATACAGTTCACTGATGGTCAGAATTTTAGCAGCTTAGGAAGGCGGATATTTGATGTTTACATTCAGGTATTTCATCATATTTCTTCTTACCAAGTTTTGGTATTAGAATTGGAACTGATGAGTGAGCTTCAGCCTTACGGGGATTCAAAATCCAATTTTTGGTTAACCAAGATTAAGGCCATTACATTGTTGGTTTTCAATATTACATCCCCAGTAACCTTTACTGCATGTGACGTGTGACTGCATATATGGAAAGTTTGGTTAAATGTGATGGATGATTGACAGGGAAAGCAGGAGCTGAAGGATTTTAATATTAAGGATGAAGCTGGCGGGGCTGACAAACCACTTGTAAAAAAATTTACTGCAAAGGTCTCCAATGGTACTTTGGAGATCCGTTTGCGCTGGGCTGGAAAAGGGACAACAGTTATTCCCGTTAGAGAAGTTTATGGTCCTCTTATCTCAGCAATATCTGTTTTTGATCCTGGTAGGTCGATAGCTAGAGGCTTATTGTCTCTAACTATTGGAAGCTGCCTCATCTTGTTCAATACTAAGCTACTGTAATAGCTTTACCACTTGTGTTCCTTCAAGATTCTGGGAATATCCACTTCAGTGTGACCCTATCAACTAATTGTAATATTTACCACTTGTGTCATCTCATGCAACTGACTTTAATTGAATTTCTTCAATTTCAGCTTATAAACCTCAATCAGAAAGAGGGGATGGTATCAGCGCAGCTGCGGTGGTTGGTATTGTGGCTGCAGCAATATTTGCTACTTCCCTGATTGTGGGCGGCATCCTTTGGTGGACTGGCTGCTTAAGACAAAGGAGCACATTAGAACGAGGTATTTACAGAGAATTTAATGTGTTCTGTTACATCCGAGCTTCATGAGATATGTAATGGCAGTAATTCACCCACCCATAATATAGACATACAGAGGCGTTAGTTAGAAATTATGTTATGAATAAATGTTTCTTCCATATTTAGCATTGTTTTTTCGACAGATCTAAAAGGTATAGAGTTGCAGACTACTTCCTTCACCTTAAGGCAAATTAAAGCTGCTACAAACAAATTTGATGCTGCTAATAAGATTGGCGAAGGTGGTTTCGGTCCGTTTACAAGGTATCTATCATGTGCTACAAATTCGTTCACCATGTGCTTTGTTGCTGTTGAACCCTGGTGTAATTCATTTCAAACTGCAGGGCATTCTAGCAGATGGTACAGAAATTGCTGTCAAGCAACTATCTGCTAGATCGAAGCAAGGAAATCGTGAGTTCGTGATGGAGATTGGCTTGATTTCGGCTCTACAACATCCTCACCTAGTAAAGCTGTATGGATGTTGCATTTAAGGAGATCAACTATTACTTATATACGAGTACTTGGAAAACAACAGCCTTGCTCGTGCATTGTATGGTAGGTTTCGTTCACCTGATCTGGTATGGCAAATTGTTCTCGAATTATGAGCAAGCCTGTTGTTCTCGATGTCAACACATTGGTGCCTTGCTCCTTTTTCTATTATTGACATCGAGAACAATTATATTAGTAAATATGAACTTATCTTTTATATTTTGATTATGAAAAAGGTCAAGAAGAATTTCAGTTGACATTATTAGACTGGCCAACTAGACGGAAGATCTGCATCGGTATAGCACGAGGTCTAGCTTATCTCCATGAAGAATCAAGGTTGAAGATTGTCCATAGAGACATTAAGGCCACCAATGTGTTGCTCGATAAGAATCTAAACCCTAAAATATCTGACTTTGGTTTGGCCAAGCTTGATGAAGAAGACAAAACCCACATTAGCACCCGAATTGCAGGAACTTAGTAAGTCCCACTTCAGATTGATCGTCATGGTTTGCATTTGCTTCTTTCATAGGCTTCTTTCTTTTCTCAAATGCCAATGAATGAATCATAGAAAATTCCCCATAAATTTGCATGTCTGCATTTTCAGTTTCACTCTTACAAATATTTGTAATACATAGCAATCCACAAATATGCATAAAAATGGCTGACAGAAAGAAGCTGTATTTGATTTATGTTCTTAACATTGCAGTGGCTATATGGCTCCCGAATATGCAATGCACGGTCATTTAACCGATAAAGCAGACGTATACAGTTTCGGCATTGTGGCCCTTGAAATTGTCAGCGGCAGGTGCAACACTAAAAACAGCCGCATAAGGAAGAATCATTCTATCTCCTTGATTTGGTAAGTGACATGATAAATTTTATTTCCTGAAATGAATCTTAATGTAGTAACACATTAAACTGTGTTTCCAGGCTCATAAGTTGAAGGAAAAGGGGAAGTTGTTGTATTTAATTGATCCAAGGATAGCCTCTGATTGCAACGCGGAAGAGGCAATGGTAATGGTCAATGTGGCTCTCTTATGCACAAATCCTACTGCAGAAGCAAGGCCTACCATGTCTTCGGTGGTGAGTATGCTTCAAGGCAGAGCATCCATTCCGGAAATCCTCGCAGATACAAATATTTGTGCAACCGAATTTGATGTGGAAAAACTGTACCGTGAAATTGAAGAGGATGATGACGGAAACAACAGCCAAACAAAGAGTATGTTGGCAGATGGGCAATGGACATCATCTTCGGATCTCTATCCAGTAAGTTTGACATCTTCGTATTGGCAGAACAGAGACTCGAGCACAAGAAGTTAAGAACATTGTATCAGTAGCCACCGGAACGATGTAGCTAGTTACACGGTAAAATTATGTTTTACAAACTTCCATAAATTTTCTATGATTAATATTTTCACAATTTAATTGTTAAATTTCCCGTGTTATTAATGTAAATCATGCATGCCATGTAACGAATTGGTTTTCGAGTTAGTAATTCGGATCGGATCGGGTCGTCCGTATCGGTATACGGTATTACACTGCCATTAGTGAGAGAAATATATATTGAGACAGAGGTCATCTGAGAGTATGAGAGTAGACGTCGTATATCTAAGTTTAAGTTTGAAAGTTTTGGGGTGATTTCATGGGTTTTGAGAGAAATTATCAAGAATCTAATATGATGAATTGAATGAGAAAATTAAGGTGAATCTTATGATGAATAACAACAGTCGACACAGTGACATGTGACTTGATTGGTCTCGTATATGATGACTAACAGCAGTCGACGCAATGACGCATGAATTGATTGTTAAAATTAATTAATTGAGTGACTTGATTGTTACGATCAATTAATTAAATGACTTTATTGTAACTCTTTGCAATAAAATATTTCTAATAAATAAAATATTTCACGTCAAACGATTTAGTGATCTAATTGTGACAATCGATTAATTAAATGATTTGTTTGTTTGTGACTTTATTAAAATATTTGAAATAATAATTTTTCTTGCTCAATTTTATTTTCAAATCATCAAAAATCAAAATTAAGAAATAATATTTAATTGATCCATATTCTCTAAAGATAGTGACAAACACTGCAATACCACCTATAGTATAGCGACAAATTAATATATTTTTTTGATAATATGTATGTTCGTTTTACGGTTCATGTTTGATGTACGAGGTTGCCCCATGTAATGTATATAAAAATGTTTTTTTGTCTCCTTGAATTAGATGAGTCATAAGTATGTGAAAAAAACACTATTTTGATACTTTAACCCATCTATTTTGAATTAGGTGGGTGATAGTTCCTCTAATTCACTGACATTCCACAGTTGATACGCTGTGTTCCACCACCCACCTCATTCCATTGCCAAAGTGTAATTTTAAAAATCATAGCGCATTTCAAACTTTTGGGTAAACTACACCAAATTTTATTAAACATTATATTTAGTGTCGATTATACCACCTCACTTTAGTACGACAGTATAGTTACACCAGATATTACCAAACTTTAAGTTTTGTATCGATTATACTATAGAACTAAAAATTGATACTATATTAGCATTGAAATTTAGTTTAGACTTCAATTATACCATTGGACTATTAAAATCGATGAACAATCTACGTGTGATGACGAGGAGGGATCTTAACAACCCAGTGGTATAATTGAAGCTTAAACTGAAGTTCAATGCTAGTATAATATCAATTTTTAGTTCTGTGATATAATCGATAATAAACTTAAAGTTCAATAGTATCTGATGTAGTTTACCCTACATTTTATTATTTCTACAAACCTGTAAAGAGTGATTGTGAACTTCCGATCCCTTATCCAGCCCTCTCAACCATTACGAAAAAGAAGCCAATAGCACAATACACTATAACAACTACTCCCTCCGTCCCATATAAGTTGTTTTATTGACTTTTCACGTAGTTTTTAAAAAAATTATAAGAGATGTAATGTAAAATAATTCAAGTGATAATTTAGCCCTTGAAAAGTTAAATTTTGTTTGGTGGAAAACTGACAAAAATAGAAAAATATAAAATTTAAAAATTGTTGAATTTTTTAAAAAGACAATTTAAATAAAATAATTTTAAAAGTTAAAATAAATAATATTAATAGGACGTTTAACGACCTACGACACGCATGAGTCACGACTATGGCTTACACTCCCAAGTAATAGTTGCTTGTAGAATAACACATAAATGGGATTAGACTTGAATAATAATAATAAACTTGTTTCTTAGATATGAAAAGCTAATCTTGTTATTTAAAATGCATTTAAATTATTTTTAATCAATATTTATATATTTTCATAATTTAATATAAATAGAAATAAAATTGAATATTGTCTGATTAGAGTTTAGTCATTGTCTCATGGAAAGCTTCTGCATTTTCATTTTCGGTTCTGACAAGCATAATTTAAGTAATTTATGTTTCAATCCCTAGAAAGAAAAAGGAAATATAATAATAAGTAAAATAACATATAATTTACTAAGTAGGTCTTGAGTTCGAGTCTTTGTGTATGTAAAAAATTCTCGTTAGGAAACTCACTCACTAAAGTCAGGTGTACGACGCGGATCGGTTCGAACTAATCAAAACGAAGCCATGAAAATAGGAAGAGACAAAAAAAAAATAACACTTAATTTCAAACAACTTGGGATTCTGCAACCAATGAACTTCTGCCATTTATGAATTAATTAAATAATTAAGTAACTTATAACAGTCCAAGAATCTTAAAACCTGGATTTGATGTAAGAAACCCAAAACATGTGCTGAAAATTTATGTCCTTAACTGGCTGCCAGGCAGTCCCAATAGAAAACAAAGCAATTCTGTTACTTTATTTAAACCATGAAAGTAAAGCACCCTTTGTTTTTAACTAAAACTTGTCTTATTTAGTGCCTTGAGTGGCTGCAGTTTCTTCATTTGCTTATACTTCCATGGCTGCTTCGCTTTGTTTTCCGTGTTCCCATTGCCTTGCTGCTGTTTTCTTTTCTCTTTTTTCGGTCATTGTCTTAGTTCATGCAGATGTTCGCAGCTTTAATGTAGGCAATGAAATGGAGAAAAAGCAAGTGGGGAACTGTGATTTTTTTCGGGGAAGTTGGGTTTTTGATGGTTCCTTTGACCCTCTCTATGATTCATCGAGTTGTCCGTTCATCGGAGGCGGCTTCGATTGCCAGAAAAATGGCAGACTTGATCGGAATTACCTCAAGTATAGATGGCAGCCTACTGGCTGTGAACTCCCCAGGTAAAGCTCTCTTATCGCTATTTTCAACTTTTTTTCTCAGTTTTGGTCAAATTATTGCGTTCTTCCCTATATGATGCTTAAATTGGAGATTTAGTCTCCGTATTTTAATTTATCATAGTTTGGACTCTGTATTTAGCTTGGCATAATTTTAGAGGAGGAGGAGGGGGGGTAAAAATCTACTGTTGGACTAACTAATGACTTCATAAAAATGGAGGATCAAATTATGCTATATTGAAGAATCATGACTAAATGTCATATTTGAATATGGTAGAGGGACCATAACCACAATTTCTCCATTCTTGAAAAAGGGGAAAATTTGGAATGTAATGGAGGGAGATGTTTCATGTTTGTTTGAAATTGTACCAAAAACATTGACTTGTGCAACAAAATAAAGAAATTATCTAATTAGTACCCCCTTCAAAAATTTTATGATGAGAAATAATAATCAAAATCGTATGTCAATCATATTCGATCAAAGAGAATAATTATCGAGTCCCATCGTATGTGAATTTTGTTCGAATTAAAAAAAAAAAACGCTCTCTAATTTGACTTATTTTCTGAATTCTGATCTTAGGTTCAATGGAATTGATTTCCTGGAGAAATATAAGAACAAGAAGATACTTTTCGTGGGGGATTCATTGAGTAACAATATGTGGAGATCACTGATTTGCATGCTGCATTCTGTAGTCCCAACATCAAGCTACACATTTACCTCCAAAGGGCACCTCTCAACATTTTCATTGCAGGACTATGGGATTTCAGTTAACTGGCTGAAAAATGGGTTCCTGGTAGATTTGGCATACGAAAGTATCGGTAAAGTTTTGAAGCTCGATTCAATCAGTACCGGAAACATGTGGCTCGGTGCCGATTTCTTGATCTTCAATAGCTACCACTGGTGGACTCACTCCGGACACCTGCAATCGTACTTCCTTTTCTGTTTAATTTCTTCTTAAAAGAATCGAATCAATTTGAACCGGAAATGATTCGATTACAATTTCATCCTCGAAAATGCAGATGGGACTACTTTCAATATGGAAACAAGACGGTGAAGGAGATGGATCACATGGAAGCATACAAGATTGCAATGACAACTTGGGCAAATTGGGTTGGCAACAACATTGATCCTTCCAAGACTAGAGTCTTCTTCCAAGGAGTTGCAGCAGTTCATATCAAGTAACTTCTAGAAACTTCTCATCCCCTCTCAAGAATTACCCATATTTTTTCAGCTAAATTTCTTTCATTTTGCTTTGTTTAACAGTGCCAAGGAATGGGGTGAACCAACCCATAAAGATTGCAGTAAACAAACAGAGCCACTGAAAGGGTCAACATACCCTGGACCTCCTGTTCCCGGGGAAGCCATCCTCAAGACTGTTTTGAGTAAAATGAATAAACCTGTCTATTTACTTGACATTACTTTGCTAACACAGTTACGGAAAGATGGTCATCCTTCCGTTTATGCCGGCGGTGGCCCGAAGTTTGTCGATTGCAGCCATTGGTGTCTTGCTGGCGTGCCTGATACTTGGAATCAACTGTTGTATGCAGCATTGGTTCAGTAAGTTATTTTTTTCCCAATATGTTGTTGGGAGATAATTTATCAACTAATGAACAGCCACATTGGCTGTCTATAATTGTAAGCGGGAAAAAATAGATTCCAATAAAAGGAAACCTTTCTTTTGTTCTGAATGTTTAAGAACAACAAGCATCTTCTGCAACACCTGCAACCAGTTCGGTTGCCAGCCACCAGTCAGGTGAACAGATTAAAAGATTCGAACTTGGTTCAATCCCAAGGATAAATGATAAATACTTGATTAACGAATCAAACTTGGTTCAATCCTAAGGAACAACAGATCCGATTTAAACTACATTCTAAGGAAACTGAAACATACATATCAGAGTTCAGCATCTAATTCTGCTTAAGAAGAGTAAGATTCATTTCAAATACCTCTATAATCAAAATATAAACAGAAGCATCACGCTGTAGCTGTAGCTGTCGCATTCGCATAGTGGGAGCCAAAGAGAGAAATTCATAGCCAGAGGAACAAAAACATGAGAAAATGGCAAGCAAAGAGGGAAGCATCATTGCCTACAGTTTCTCAAGCCAGGCCCTGCTTTATCTATGTTTATCTCTGTTTCTGTACCCTCTTGTCCAGTATTGGAAGCTCAATAGGCTTTTGGGCATCATGCGGATGGTCTGGGCCCTTGTAAACCTTTAGGTGGTTAAACAATGCTCTACCAAGCTGAGTAAGGCAAATGTTATTTAAGAGCTAGGCAATAATCAATAAACATCATGTGCAAACTATACAAAAGAAACAATGCATTCAATTAGACAGCTGATATATGTCATTGCATTTATTGACTTGAACTTGATTTATTCACTTATAAACCCTAACATTGCAATTTATTAAGAAATTTCATGTTTGTGTTCACAAACTGAAATTGCTAGCTAATGCCACACTGTTTTCCGTATCCTTTTATCTCGACAGTTGGCACATGGAACTTTTGAAGACGTGCCATTAACTAGGTTACTCAGATTTTAAACTCATTTTCTTTCAGCACCAACACATTTTAGATTCCTACATCATCACCGACTTTAATGGATCTTTTTGCAATCTTTATTACAAATGAAATGCTTATTTGCAGAGTACCTAAATCACCAAATTCATTCTACCATCAGACCATATGGTACTTATAAACACACCTATTTTATGAAGTCACCATAGTTAGAGCAGAAGATTATATAAACTAGCTTAGCAAGGTGGTGCACGTAGATAAGTCCAGATTAATTTTTTTTCTCGTTCTTGATAACCTTGAGATAGTTGGTGAAAACATAATACCACAAACTGAGTCATGTTTCGAAAATTCTAAACAAGTTTAAATAGCATGGAAAGCTTAACATTTAGCAGTTGATAACCTTGATATAGTCGGTGAAAACATAATACCCCAACCACAGTCATATTTGGAAAAATCTTAACAAGTTTAAACAGCATGGACAACTTAGCAATTAGCAGTACTATGAGCATAAGACGGGCAAGAAAAGCTTATATATAGGCATGCATGACCCTTCAAATATATTTTATAAGAACTTAGAAAAACCGAGCAGACTTGTGCTAGGTACATACTCATATTCGACACTCAACCCAATTTCTGGTAACAAATATCTACATATTAGTCTTGAGTTAGAAAAAGTGAACTTACCCTTCCTTTAGGAAGCATACCACGAACAGCATGCTCAATAATTCTCTTGGGAATTCTTTGCTGCAGCTGATTGAATGTTTCCACTTTCATGCCACCCGGTCTTCCTGAATGCCTCCTGTAGAGCTTTTGCGTCCTTTTCTTTCCTGATACAGCAACTTTTTCAGCATTTACCTATGGAGTCAAAGCACACCACAAACTTTTAGTATTTCTAGAACATAAAGTAACATACTGGAAGATACCACAGTATCGATAAAGCTCGCTCCACTAAATTGCCAAATTACTATAAGGTGAATCATGATCCTTTAAGCCATGATATCTTTAGCAGAATATATTGGCAACCAGATCCATACCAATAGTTACAGGTTTCTAGAAGAGAAAATGTAAACAAGTACAACATCAAAAGCTCAAACCAGTATCCATGGACTTGCATAACTGACTAGTTGAAGACAAATTATATCCAAAATAAAGAAAACCAAGCCCTTTAGAAAGCAATTGTGTCATGTAAATTGTACAGAGCAGCCAAAATTTTCGCCATAGTCAAACCTCTTTTCAACCCTAGACTAGCAACGAACAACATAAACGAGTTCTTACAATGAAAACAACTCCTAATTTAACAAGACAGTGAATGACAACAAAACTGCATACCACTATCACAAAGGCTCCCATATCCACACTAGGCGTATAAGTGGCCAAATTCTTTCCACGAATATGAACAGCGATTGTTGATGCCAGTCTTCCCAGAATTTTATCTGTTGCATCAACTACATACCATGGTTTTTCGGTATTCACATGATCTTTAGCTTTCGGATACCATGTGTTGTTCCAAATGTCCTGCAAACATAAAGACCGTGATCCAAATTAAGCAAGCATGCAGGGAGAAAAGCAGAAATGTCATCACAGAATAGTGAGAAGTAAATAGCACATGATAAAAGATTTTGAAGGTGAATGCAGACCCACAATTAATAGCTGTGTAAAATTCAACTAAAGCCAAATTATGCACAACATTAGAACAGAAATTCCTCACTTACAGTTACAGTCTTACAGATAATCATCAGTAATTTTCATTTAAACGAAGTTAGAAACACCCAATTTTACAATCCCAAGAAGAATCTAATGGCTAAAGTTTCAAAGCTGAAACTTTTGCCAAGTCTTGCTCAAGTTTCAAATCAACAACAATCCAAAATTTACAGATAAAAATAGACGAAGGGCTTGAAAGAAAATTGGGTTAACCAAAAGAACCCTAAGAATAATAACTTCCATAGTCATAATCACATTAACTAACCTTCCTTTAAAACCCGAAAAAAAAAAACTTAAACAAATAAATGAGAAGAATAAAAGGAGAGAAAAAGTGGATCTTTACAGGACCATCAGCCTCGGATTCCTCGAACATCCATCGTTGGTTTTCAGGGACAAGAGAGAGGTCCTGACAACAAACCCGGAAATCCCGTTTAGAGAAAGACAGTGTTTTCGTCTTCCGAACACCAGAAGGTTTGGACAATGCTAGAACTGGGAAGAACCCGAGAAATGAGCTTTGGTTACTGAGAATAGTCTTTTTCAAAGAAGCAAATGAAGTTCTCTCTGAAGAAGAAGAGAATATGGGTGAGGTTGAAGCACAAAGGATTGCCATTTCTTAGGTTTTACACTTCTATTGGTTCACCCTTTGCTGCTCTTATCAACTACTATAGACTGGATAAGATGGCTTTCATGTCTCTAGCTTTTACATTCGTTTCTTTTTCTGGTTTTTGCTGCTCAGTCATAGTAATCACTAATCAGTAATTCCTTGGCTATCAGGCTTGGACCAGATATGGATAGGTTTGGGCTTAGAGTTCAAAGGCTTAAACTTTAAAATATAAACCCAAACCTGCCATGAAAACTAAACACAAGGCGAAGTAAGAAGAAATAGATTGGGCCTGAAAACTCCATTAAAAGATTGGAGAAACTACACCGGTATGTTTTTTTAGGGAAAATATCTCATTGACGGTAGAAATTTTATTCACAAGTATTCTAATTTTAAGGGTTAAAGGTTTAATTTAGGGTTTAGTGTTTAGAATTTAGGGATTATGGTAAAAATTTAGGGTTTAGTGTTAGAATTTATTGTTTAGAACCTAATTTCAAACCACAATCCTAAATTCTAAGCACATAAACCTAAAAGCCTAAACTATAAATCCTAACATAAATCTCTAACCCCCTTAAATTAGAGCGCTTGAGGAAACAAAAAGTTTTTACTGCCAATACATGATATAATAACACTTGTTTTTATTTTGAAAAGAAAAACTTTTATTTTGATGGTTATTATAAAAAATTATGTTAATTACTCTATCGTTAAATATTTTAATAATTTTTAAATCAGATTCATGTCTACGTGTTTTAGAAATGTTCTTTAAACAATGTGGTTATACAAGGTTACACGTGTCATCATCTTATTATTAAAAAACAAATTTAATAAGGTTTGATGAAAATTCTATTTATATCTATAATTTAAGAAATATATTGTTTTAATTATTATCAAATTAAATTATAAAAACATTACTATATTTTATCGTAAGTATGGGTGTTTAAATTCGGGTACCCGATTTTCATGATAGTATATTTGTGGGCCCACGACTAGCTACCGGGTACTCGATTTATATTTATTTTAATTTTTTAAATCAAAAACTAAAACACACACATAGGAAACACATAAAATTTAAAAGTTCATAATACATAATCCAAACACAAAAATTAGTGATTTGAAGTTAGTTTTATGGGAGACATATTTGGATATATATATATATATATATATATATTAAAGTTGGAAAATACTTTGATACAGAAGCTTGTAAACTTTAGTTTACACAAGCCTTTCAATTTTAGAGTTTAGAGTTTTAGTCAATTTTAGGGTTTAGAGATTTAGGTTGTGGTTTAGGGTTTATGGGTTTAGATTGTAGGGCGTAGAATTTAAGATTTTTTGTTAGAATTTAGAGTTTAGGGTTTAGGGATTAAGGTTTAAGTTTTAGGGTGTTAGGGCTAGGGATTTAGGTTTTAGATTTTATAGCTTAAATATGAAGCGTTGTATAATTTTTTTACACAGCTTGTGTATCAAAATATAACCCATTGAAGTTTATCACCAAAAGAAGACATTACAAATATTAATCTCAATGATGATTTTTTCTTGAATCTCATATTAAGGTAAAAGTATTAAGGAACCTAAAATAAAAATATAACTTAAAATTAATACATGTTAAATATTTTATACTTAATTTTAACCATATATTATGACACAGATCGACTTGCAAAAATATTTTTCACTTATATATTATGACAAATTCAATAGAAATGAGAATATCATGTAATGCAAGTTATGCAATATTTTTAGAGAGATTATAGCTATAAGATGAGTAAAATATGTAGACGCCTACCAACAAGTGTAGGATGTAAGAACAAAGTATATTGTAATAGTTATGATTAACGGCATAATGCTAAAAAATTGTCCTTGACGTTTGACTGAATTGTCACTTTTGTTCTTATTCTTTTTTTTGAAGTAATATAGCCATCAACGTTTTATTTTGGGTCAAAATGGCCCCTCTGCGGATGAAAACTGTTAGTCAACTGACGATAAACAACTTAAAATGACTTGGTCGAATGACACATCGGAAGAAAAAATATTTTATATTTTATACAATTTTATAAAATTATTCTTTGATTGATGTGTCATTCTATAAAGTCAATATATTTGCCTATATGACACTACTATCGTTATAGTACTGCCATGTAGTTTTTTCATATCATTTCAAGTCATTTATCGTTGGTTGACTAATAATTTTCATCTGCAGCGGGGACATTTTGACCCAAAATGAAACGTTGAGGGCTAAATTGCTTCAAAAACAATGAGGGCCAAAATGACAATTCAATCAAACGTTGTGGGCATTTTTTAGTATTTTTGGTATTATGCCATAATTAAATTAGTTGACCTTTACTTTCTTAAATGAGAAAGAAAGACTTGGTTTTAAATGGTGATAATGTCAATATTCGACATTGATCTTATTTAATGGACCTGGCGCCTGATTAATTAAGTCAAATTATTTATAAATAGTTATGACAAGTCAAACGACTTTCTCTACCAATTTTGTTATAGTCACAATGTTAATATTTGACCTTGATCTTACTTAATGGACCTGACGCATGATTTCATTAGACCAATAAATCGTACACATTTATCATTTCATTGTGAGGGAGTACAATCCAGTTGTTTGAATCTGGTTAACAAACCAACGGAATTGTTTATCATTTCTTAGAACGGCCAAGACTGTAAAAATAGAAACCCGTTTCCATGGATGTCTAGTCTGATATCTCATTGCTTGCAGAATTAGGTACACATTCCATTTGGTTGAACAGTCTAAATTGACGCATTGACTATAAGTGCAAAGACTTTTTTCTTTAATAAAACTTTAGAAGTCTTCGTCAATGATATGGACTACATGTATTTTATATTATGACAAAAAAATTGAGGAAAGTTTACAATTAGTTTTACTTCATTTAAATAGTAAAAAACTCTAAAATAATTTCAATTTAGACTGCAACATCTATGAATCTGACCAAGAACCATTCAAAGTGTCTTATGGTTTGGTTTTATTAGTAGACTTGCATTTTTTAATGAGAAAGAAAGACTTGGTTTTAGCTTTGGTTTTTGGTTTTAAGTAGTCACAAATTGTAAGATGAAGAAATAGAACTCTTCCCTTGTTAGCCTCAGCTTAATCTCTTTTCTCCCCCCACTGAAAGTAGCTTAGGATGACAAGACCAAAACAGCCATTATTTTGGCTCCTCCTGCACCTGCACCTGCTGGCCCTAGCCTTATCTTTCTTTCCTCATGGTTGCACCGCTAGAATCAAAGGCAAGCATTGTGGCTCTACTTTCTGTGGAAACCTCCCTTCCGTTTCGTTATTCTTCTCTTAATGGAACATTACTTCAACCAGAAATTGGTCATTATGCATATTATAATTATAGCGAGATTTATGTGGTGAAGTGCAGCAGGAAGATGAACGAATCTTGGTCTGGGGTTGATTACATCGATGCTTCTCGCTGCTCTGTCTCTTCACCAACTAATGATTTCTTTTTTTACTTTTTGGATGGAAAAACCGCACCGTCTGATTTACATCCCTCATGCACGGTGGAAGCTCGGGTTCCAAGCAGTCTCCATAATATCAGTGGCGCCTCTACTTCTGATATTTACAAAAACCTGATGATCGGCGTCCAACTCAGATGGTCACCCAACATTCATGAAGCTTATAGTATTCTGCAGTGGAACTCGGTGGTTAACGTGTGAGGATTTTTACTGCCTTTTTTACTTTATTGTTTTGAAATGTATTCTATGGTTGCTTTATTGTTTTTCCGTAAACTAATTAATAACCTAAATTTTGGTGCACTTTTGTTTTGTTTAACAATTTCTACTTAAAGAAAACGGAAAAATAATTTGCTCTTAATAAATCTCGAACTCATAACCTATAAAAGATGTTGTCTACGGGAAATTTTAACCATTTACTCTAAAAAATTGTTGACTAGCATACTTTTATTTTAATTATTAGTAAATAAATTCATTTTAGTCAATCAATCAGTAGGCGCTATTAGATAGAGTTTGAACGATACATTGATCAAAGTTGTGGTAATAAGTGATGGGTGTGTAGAAATGAGAGGAGACTAATAAGAAATGGTTAGAAATGAGAGGAGACTAATGAGAAATAGGATATGAATAAAAGTGAATTTTAGTACAGTGAATTGAAGTCGATTTTATTTGGTCAATGTGTATTTGTTAGAAAATTTAACTATCGAGTGATTGAACCCAACAAGTGATATCAATAGAAAGAAAAGATGATGTTCATCTTAGGATACTCGTTATCAAAGAATTAAGAATATGTATAAACATATACTATCTTGTGATCACCTTAAAACTATTAAAAAACTATTGAGTGATTAAAGACCTAAATGAAAGTGTACTACAAGTTAGGTGATTAACTAAGCAGTTTATCGAACCCAACAAGTGGTCCCAGTAAAAAAGCGGATGATATTTATTCTCGGATACCCAGGCTCAATCACTTTCTTTGTATGTATTGTCAAAGGGTTAAGAATATATATAAACAAATAATATATTATAATCACTTTTAGACTATTAAAAAAATAAACGGTTTATCTTTTGTTAGGGCTTAATTGTTGAGTAACTTAAATATACAATTTCTCTAATAACTGTGACTAATTTGAGAGGATATTTTTTTATTGATAAAATGAGAGTGTCTTAAAATTTTGGACATGTGTAGTTTACTTTTGTTTTTTTGTTTTTTAATAGCCCTTGTTCATATACATACACCTTGCAAACAAAATTATTTAAACCGGACGTCTTAGGATGGACATCATCATCTTTTCCACTGTGACCGCTCATTGAATTCAATTTACTCTTTTTAATTATAAATTAGTTTTATATAAATTATTTATTTGATTATTTGATCAAGTTAACCGTTTCTTTAATGTGTTTTGTTCAATACTCCAGCCTGAAGTCCTTGTTATTGCTGTTGAGGCCAGCCTTACAAGGTATGTATTGTTTCAGATTTCGCTAACACTAATATCACTAAGTTATAATGTAATTTTCCCCCTAAACTTGACAATTTAGTCCATTTTAGCACCTAAATTTTTTTTTCCACATTAGTCTTGAATTTTGAATTTTTTACATCTTACTCATTAAACTTATATTTTTAGTCATTTTCATAACGTGACGCTATTAGACTGTATTATATTATCACCAAAAATATATTTTTTTTAAATTTCAACATGTGATTTTTTATTTATAATAAACCCATTAATTTGAAGATTTTGTGAAGATATAACTATTTGTGATAAAAAGAAATGATAAATAATAATGTATTTTTATCATTTTTAATTTATAATGCATAAATTAAAACTATAGACAAAAATATAAAATTAATTTTAGGGATCAATTTAATTTTGTTTAGCATATAAATACTTCTAAATATACATCATGCATCTCTCATTAGTGACAGACCTACTCTTTGGCTTGGGCTGTGCCGCCAAAAGAATTTTCTACTAATAAATAAAATAGGTTTTTTTACCCATTTAGACCCTCAAGTTTTATTTCTTTTGAATGTTGTCCTTTAATTTTTATGATTAATTATATTTTATATCGGATCTTGATTTATAACTTCTGATGGTCATACATGTCAAATCTAAACAGGCGAGTAAATCTGACACTTTACTAACATGATCACATGATTATTAACAATTCTTTGTATTAATTAATAGTTTTACCTTTTGATTAAATAATTTCCCCTTATTTCCCTAGCATTCAAGTAGCACTTATTTCGTGTATCTGTCTTTTAACAGGATTTGCTTTTGTTGCACTATTCGGTACGCATCTACTTTTATCAAATGAAACTTGAGATAATTACGCAGGGGTCCTTAAATTACGACACTAATTTTAAATTAGTCTCAAAACTTTCAATGTTCTACATCAGTCTATAAACTATGAACCATTCTAAAATGGTCCCTAAATTTTAAAATATTCTATATCAGACCTCAAACTATAATATTGTTCCATTTTGGTCCTCATATTAACATGTCGTTAAAAATAAGTTTTTGAAGGTCCTTAAAATAGAATATGGACCTAAAATATTCTCAGGATCTTCAAAAACAAATTAATTTTTTAGAAGTTCACGGGTTCAATTCCCAAGACCTTCGAAAATAGATTAAGTTTTTAACTAGTAGAATTAATGACCCTTAACAAAAGGATCAAAATAGAATGATGTTGATGGTTTGAGGACTAATATAGAATGTTTTAATGTTTAAGGACTAATTTAGAATGAGATTGTAGCTTGGGGACTGATAGAACATTTCTAAAATTTATGGACTAATTTAGAATGGGGTCATCTTTGGGGACCTCTTATGCATTTAACACTTGAAACTTAATAAATGAAAAATGCATAATTTAGAATTATTGTGTTGATTTTTTTTCCTATATACTTTTTTCTTTAAAACAGGGAATATACTCGCAAGGATAATTTTGATAATTTGCTTGCTCGTCCTTCTTATGCACAAAATTAGAAGAAGGCATCTGTCGATGGACGAGGAGATTGAGAACTTTCTTCAGAGCCAAAAGAACTTAATGCCCATAAGGTATTCTTATGCTGAAGTAAAGAAAATAACAGAAGGTTTCAAGAATAAATTAGGCCAGGGAGGTTTCGGGACTGTGTTTAAAGGCAAACTCCGAAGTGGTACACTCGTTGCAGTAAAATTGTTGAACGAATCGAAAGGTAACGGCCAAGATTTTATCAATGAAGTTGCAACCATCGGAAGGATTCACCATGCGAATGTCGTGCAACTCATTGGATTCTGCGTGGAAGGGAAGAAACAAGCGCTGGTCTATGATTTCATGACAAATGGATCTTTAGACAAATTCTTATTTTCACCGGAAAACAGCAGTTTGAGTTGGCAAAAGATGTTTAAGATTGCACTTGGAATTGGTCGAGGTATTGAATATTTACATAATGGTTGTGCGATGCAGATTTTACACTTTGATATCAAACCGCATAACATTCTTTTGGATGACAACTTCAACCCAAAAGTTTCGGATTTTGGCCTTGCAAAGCTGTATTCAACAGATGACAGTGTTGTTTCGCTCACGGCAGCACGAGGTACTCTAGGATACATGGCTCCTGAAATATTTTACAAAAGTATTGGAGGTGTCTCGTATAAAGCTGATGTTTATAGCTTTGGAATGATGTTAATGGAAATGGTGGGGAGGAGGAAAAATTTGAATGCTTTTGCCGATCATTCAAGTCAAATCTATTTCCCTTCATGGATTTACGATCAGTTTCAGTTCGGGAAGAACATAGAGCTTGGAGAAATGACACAAAATGAGAACAAAACCGTGAGGAAAATGATCATTGTAGCCTTTTGGTGCATTCAGACAAAGCCCGTGCATCGTCCTTCAATGAGTAAAGTTTTGAAGATGCTCGAGAGTGAAGTCGAGCTCCTTGAAGTTCCTCCCAAATCTTTTGTGTTTTCTGTGGACATGGCAAGTAATGACAGTGATTAAGATTTCAATAGAAACGAGAATATCATGTAATGCAAGTTATGCGATGTTTTAAAAGAGGATTTGCTTTAATTTGAAGCTTAGTCGTTAGGCTGTTATAATTTCTCTCATTTAGTTGAATCTATTGAAGGAGTTAGTTAGCTGCTGCTAGAGCTATCTCTTTCCACATGATCTCAACACAAATCTGTATAAATTGAGTTGGTCTTTGTTTTCAGAGATATTATAGTTACAATCAATAAAATAAGTAGACACCTATGAGTAGAGATCATATGTCCTTTTTCGGTACTCATTTTTATACCTCACTACAAAATTAAGTTTAAGGTTTAGAGTTTAGAGAACTAAGAATATGATATATTTTTTAGGGTTTAGAATGTAATTTTCTAGAGTTGGGGCATAGAAAGGATTAAAGAATTTTTGTCCTACTTGTAATACAAAGGTATATTGCCCTTTAAAAGAATTTAAGTTTGAATCAAAAAGACAATGTTATTAAATGAGATAATCACAAATCATGAAGGTAATTTAAAACGATAAGAATAAAATAAATTATTAAGTAAAATTAGAAAATAAGATACCAAGAATTACATATAAAATTCAAAATGTAAAAAATCCACATGCAACTGTCGAAAACGAAATTATTCAGAAATTTACATAAAAAATTTAGGGTAAAACTTTGATACACAAACTGTGTAAAACTAATTATACACAAGCATGTGTATTTACACTATAAAAATTCAAATCCTAAATTCCTAACCATAATCCTAAAAAACTAAACCCTAAACCTTAAACCATATACACTAAATTATAAACACTAACCTTAAATTTTAAATCATACAACCTAAACTCTAAATTAAAACACTAACCCCTAAAACTAAAAGGCACGTTTAAACTAAAATTTATACAACCTGTATATCAAAGATTTTTATAAAAATTTAACTTAGATTGAATTTTCTATTCTTCATCGCAAAGTGAGAAGTAGAATTTTACGTGAATTTGAACCACCCTACACCACACAACTCTAACAATTTCATTAGAAAATCAGGAGGAAAAGACATTTTTGTTCCCTCGACCCATAACTCCTTTATGGGTGTCGTTCGTCTTTGTCTTCCCCCCGACCCGCCGCACCAGGTTAGGAATATAAAGGCCAATAGCATTTCGCCGCGTAAAAGTAATTCGGCCCACTCTGGTATTAGTGCAGTTTGATGACGGTATACTGAGTATAGAGTAATAATTTGAATTTACGCGGGGAGGTGGGATTGGGTTTGGCTGTGAGTGAAGCAGTTGAACTGCGTCACCCGCGGGTCCCTCTAACTCAGTGCGCCGTACTTTTTTTAGTTATGACACGAAGGCCTTATGGATGTAGAACACGTATGCGGAAATTAGTTAAAACGAAATAGAAGATTATGTCCTTTAATTGTGTTTTGTATTAATTTAATTAATTAAATATACAGGATTATTATATTTTCGATGAATTTTGTTTTCACAATACATATTAATATTTTAAATTAAATATTTTAAAAATATTATAAAACAAAAAGATTAAAGGGTTATTAACCAAATTTTAATTTTATTTTAAAATATATTTAATTGCATGTCGCGTCTTTAAAAATTTTAATATTTATTTTAAAGTCATTAAAAAATTAATAGTGTATAACGGTGGGTCGTCTATTCTAGACTTATAAAAAAAATCAACTCACATGTAAAATAAGTATTTATCTAGTACCTACTAACTTTAGATGGTTCTACCTTATTAACTTTCAAACTTCTTTTTAAAATTGAATTATAAATTTATGATATAATAAGAGAAGATTTTTATACCTAAATTTTTATAATTTTTTTAAATTTAGAGTTTAAGGGATTATGTTGTATGATTTAGATTTTAGAATTAAAGTATAGAGTTTAGGGTCTTAAAGTTTGAGATTTAGATTTTAGATTATATAATTTAAATAGAAAGGATTATGTAAAAGTTTTATATTGTCTATTAAAATATAACTTATATAATAATAAATAATCAATATTAATATTACCATAATTAATATTTGATACAATGATTATTAGGGGCGTTACCTCAAAGGGATCGGCGGGGAACAGCTCCCCCAATATTTTAAAAATTGAAAAAATTTGAAATGAGATAATGATAAATTTATATTTTAACCCCTAAAAATATAATTTATATTATTGTCCTATTTAAACATTTTTAGATGATTCTTCAATAAATAATATTGAGCGGCCACTGACGAAATATAATTTTATATATTAGAGATAAATTAAATATATATATATATTAACATAAATATTCAAAATTAAATTTATTTACTATGATATATTTAACTGATTAATACATCAAATGACATATATGGATAAAATATTACACTGAGTTTATAGTTTAGAGGTAAGAAAGTAGATCATGCAACACTAGAACTTTGTTTTATGTTCTTCGTGACACCTGTCCTTTTCCTCCTCTTTCAAATAACTCTCCTTCTTTCTCTTTCTCTCTCTGATCAAAGATCCTTAAATAAATTCGGTGCCTTTTTCACACTTTCTCACACCGTTGTTTCACGCGTCAGGAAAGGAAAGCAGATTTTCTTCCACTTTCCAACGAACCAAACACCACCCTAAGAAAAAAAGCGTTTTTTTTAGCTTAGACTATCATCATAATTCATAACCCGTATCCTTGCAAACCCAGTTTTCTTTTCTTGTATGATTCCTTTTTTCTGCCTATATTATTAGCTTAAGATTAGTAGAAAAGCCATGACCGTTGATACGGCTGACAAGAAAGAAGATTGATGATAAAAGCAACGACGGTGACATTCCTGTTTCAGCCACTGCTACCGGTGGAGGTAAGATTTGGAGGGAATCAAGCTATGATTTTTTGAAAGACGGTGAGAAAATTAACGTCAACTGGAAGAAAGCGGATGCGGATATGAACGATGGTAGTAGCAGCAGTGGTAGTAATAGTACTAGAGAAAGTGAAGGTTTCGGTTTCATGCAAAGCAAACAAGCTGCCATGGAAGATCCACCGTCGAAGTTGATCGGTCAGTTTTTGCATAAACAAAAAGCTTCAGCTGAGATTTCACTGGATATGGATTTGGAGATGGATGAACTTCAACAACAGCTACATGATCATCATCATCACGGTTCATTGTCCACGGTTGCTGAATCACCTTCGCCGCCGCCAGCAGCCGCCATTCCAAGAGTCTCCTTAGAGAACAAGAACAACCCTATAAGAAGAAGACAAAGTAAAGGGTCACCATCTCCGGGGAAAGAAGAAAGTAGGGACTCAAATTCTTCAATCAAAAGAAGTGAAGGTGGTTCTTTTCAGAGGAAATCAAAGTCCAGGTTGATGGACCCTCCCTCCACACCGGAAAAAGGGGAGCCGAAGTCGGCCAGAGCCGGCACCGGGAGGTCAGGACAGATAATGAGATCTGGGTTTCTCGGGAAACACATGGAGGAAGAAGAGGATGATCCACTGCTAGAAGAGGATTTACCTGATGAGTATAAGAAAGACAAGTTAAGTGTTCTGGTTTTGCTTGAATGGTTAAGTTTGGTTGCCATTGTTGCTGCTTTAGTTTGTAGTCTTACGATTCGCTATTTAAGAGAGAAACGTTTGTGGCAGCTTATGTTATGGAAATGGGAGGTTTTGGTTTTAGTTTTAATATGTGGTAGATTGGTTTCGGATTGGATTATAAGGATAATTGTGTTTTTTATCGAGAGGAATTTTCTTTTGAGGAAAAGGGTATTGTATTTTGTTTATGGAGTGAGGAAAGCTGTTCAGAATTGTTTATGGCTGGGTTTGGTTCTGATTGCTTGGCATTACTTGCTTGATAAGAAGGTTAAAAGGGAAACTGAGAGTAAATTTCTTACATATGTGACTGAGGTTTTGGTTTGTCTTGTGGTGGGAGTAATGTTGTGGCTAGTTAAGACTCTTTTGGTGAAGGTATTGGCCTCTTCTTTCCATGTCAGTACTTATTTCGATAGAATCCAAGATTCGTTGTTCAATCAATATGTAATCGAGACGCTTTCCGGTCCTCCGTTGATCGAAATTCGAAGGGCGGAGGAGGAAGAGGAGAGACTTGCAAATGAAGTTATGAGCCTGCAGAAAGCCGGTGCTAAGAGTCCTTCGGGGCTCAGGACGTCTACCCTTTCGTCGCCCCCTTCTGCGAGAGCGATAGGGAGTGGACGGATCCAGAAAAGTCCCCGAGTAAAAAGCCCTATGCTTTCCCGCGTGCTTTCTTCGGATAAGGGAGAGAAGGATGATACAGGGATAACGATTGACCATTTGCACAAATTGAATCATAAAAATGTCTCTGCTTGGAATATGAAAAGGTTGATTAATATAGTCCGCTATGGGGCTCTTTCCACTTTAGATGAACAGATACAAGATTCAACTCACGGGGACGAGTCTGCGAACCAAATTAGAAATGAACGTGAGGCAAAAGTCGCAGCAAGAAGAATCTTCCAGAATGTTGCTAAGCCGGGATCCAGGTGAGTTTATTATTCCCTTTTACAATGCAATATATTTATCTATGCCTTAAACTATGTCATATATCATTTACTTAGCTGATTGATTGTTTAGCTGCTTGATGCTTTTGTTACAACATAGCGGATGAACTTTGCTGTATACCAAGGCTTCTAGTTTAGCATATGTTTGCAGTTTGATCCCAAATCATATTGGAACCTCCCAACCACAATAGAAGATGATGAACTTTTGAAAGAAATTACACCATAAAAAACGCTTATTTGCAAGTCATTTTTATGACACCAATACTTCTTCGAACAGTGGATATCAACTTTCTTTCTCATCAAGCATCATTGAATCTCGGTGTTTTTGCAGTTTACCATACTTAGATGCAAAAACATGTAATTCCCAAATTAGTAATGTTGAAAAGAGCAAGAGGAATCATAAGGACATGGAATGCCAAGCGAATTACGGTGAATAAGTAGTGTAACTATATGTTGCTGTTCTTAGTAATATGATATTGTTTGTCTGGCTTGAATTCTTTAGAAACATGCACCTAAGATGTTTTTTCCTTGTCTTATTTCTTATAATTGTCGTCTCAGGTTCATCTACTTGGAGGACATTGGACGTTTCCTTCAAGAAGATGAGGCGTTGAAGACTACGAGTCTCTTTGAAGATGCATCAGAAAGCAGGAGAATTAGCAAGAAGGCCCTGAAGAATTGGGTGGTAAGAATATATGCCATTAGGGACTAAAGAAAGGCCTTGCCCCCCCTTGCATGTATGCAGTAATATGACGATGCACTTCAATGTAGGTCAATGCTTTCAGAGAACGAAGGGCACTCGCCTTGACACTGAATGATACCAAAACGGCTGTCAACAGACTTCATCGGGTAGTGGACATTCTGGTTGGCATAATCATAGTGGTTATTTGGCTCCTGATACTCGAAATTGCCACCAGCAAAGTCCTTGTTTTCATTAGCTCTCAACTGCTTCTTGTCGCTTTCATATTTGGAAACACCTGCAAGACCGTGTTTGAAGCCATTATATTCTTATTTGTTATGCATCCATTTGATGTGGGTGACAGGTGTGAAATTGATGGAATTCAGGTACCTAAATAAGCATGTGAACTTTTCCCCTTTCATCATTATTTGTTTAAATGCTCGAGCTCTCAAGAAGTCCCAACAAATGAATTTCAGATGATTGTGGAGGAAATGAACATCTTAACAACTGTTTTCCTAAGATACGACAACCAGAAGATCATAATCCCAAACAGTGTCCTGGCTACGAAGGCCATACATAACTACTATCGCAGCCCGGATATGGGAGATGCGGTTGAATTCTGTATCCATGTGAAAACTCCTGCAGAAAAGATTGGTTTAATGAAGAAGAGGATATTGAGGTGAGTAGAAAATGATGCAACTATGTACCTTGATTTGCTTTTGTTTACAAGAGTCTTTTCAGTTCATGCGTGGCAATTTATAGTTGTAAGTCGGTGTTCATATGTATATGTTTTAGTTGTGGTGGTAAATCTTGTTATGCTTGCTTGCATGCATCTATGAAAATGTATAATTAATGGAACATATGCCTAACATGTCTGATTCAATGGACTGCAGTTTCGTCGAGCACAAGAGCGACCACTGGTATCCAGATCCAATGATCATCTTAAAGGAATTCGAAGAGCTGAATAGAGTAAGGATAGCAATATGGCTCACACACAAAATGAATCACCAAGACATGGGAGAGAGATGGACAAGAAGGGCACTCTTGGTTGAAGAGATGATTAAGATTTTCAACGACCTCGATATTAAGTACCGCTTATATCCCATCGACATCAACGTCTGTAGCATGCCTCCCGTGGCATCCGACCTCCTTCCTCCTAATTGGACAGGATCTTCCAGATAAACAAGGTAACAAGCAAAAACCACATAACCCCATCTTTATATACTTGCGAAAAATCCCATTGTACAGGTTCGAAGTTGCGAGTAGATTTTCCGACCTTGTGAAAACTTCCAACTATATGATCACATACAAAAACTACTTCCATGGTTGGTATCTTTTTGGTAGATTGAACCAAATCTACTTTGCTTGATGATTGTGTATAGTTAAGAACTAATAATTTACAGAAATGGATTGTGTGTATGATGCTCCATTACAATTATCATCAATTACAGCAGGGTTTCCTGTGTCTTTTTCAATATAACCTGAATGCCAAGCATTTAGTTCTTGCCAGCTATATTAGCCTCAATCAATTTCTCAATCATCACATTCTCTGTCACAGATCACAATCTCTGGTTCCTTGTATGATACAAAACACAAGGGATCATTTCCCCTACTGTTGCCAGCCTGCAACTGATATTTCTGTCTGGGGAGATAAATCTTATGCTATATATTTGATTTCCTTTGAATTTGGCATTGTTCTGTTGCTCTCTTTTTGTATATATAGAATCCATGGCCGAGTCAGTTAGTTAGTTACAGACTTCTTTTTGAAAAAATATGCTTACATTATAAGCTTGGAACATGATCAAGTTTGAGCTTGAACCGGCATGGTGTCATTAATCTTGAAGAAATGTTTTCGTTAGTGATGTAAATCAGATCACATGTTAACATGATTTGAAGCAGTCCTTGTCTCAAAAATTAAAAAAAAAAGACAACTTTTGTAAGAAACCAGGTTTGATGCCTCGTGATGCTTCTGACTTCTGACTCTGCTTGGCATGATCAGCTGCCAAGATACTTCTTGTCCTGTGATCCTGATGTAACTAATTGGCTTCAACTTGCAATGTTGCATCACACAATTCTATAGATATGACGGTATCCGACATACCGGGACAACCATGAATATTATCATATTATCATCGACGATATCGTCGATGAAAATAATGGAATGTCAAACTGCTAGACTTTAATGTTCCACCTGTTTCGAAACTTTTGAACACAGATATGCAATAAGTTGATCAAGATCTGGTGAATTATGAAGAAATACAAGCTGTTAATAGAAACTGACATTAACTCCTTCCATTAACAAGCTTTTTTTTTTGTTCTGGTTTTTACTTTAATCAACCAAAATATCGACGGCAGGATGACAATGACTTCTACATAGAAGAAAAGTGGCTTAGCCCAAACTGCAAGTAAGGATAGAAGCCTATATAAATAATAGGCTAAAAGCACACCTGAGAAGGTGGATTCGGAACCGTGGGAAGACTAACTTGTGCATTTGAACTTTCCCAGATGATGCTACATATGTCGCCGGCGTTTCGGGTTGGAGCCAGTATGCCGTGAATTGAAGGGGGGTTTCATAAGTGAGCAGAATATGTCGGGAACATAAACCACGTTATCACATTGATTGTGAGAATCTTTCGGCCAATACAACCCTGAGGCTATAGGAGGCGAAGGCACTTGTGGTACAGCCCATGAGGAGTCTGGCACCTGACCCAAGCACTCATCATCATCTACCTCGTCATCAGCAGATCTCAAGATTGATGAACAGTCAGACTCTCCATGCATGCCACTATCAGCCTGGAAGAACTCTTAGATGCGTTAGCCAGACATTTCAGTAATAAGACCTAATAAAGAACTCGGTTTGCTTTCTATAGAAAATTTTGTTCAACATAAATCTATCTTCTGTATTTCCTACCAACACATTCAATCCTGCAAAAGCAGTAATAGTTGCTAAATTTTTCAGTCTATAACTCTCTCCATATTGGACCAAGAAGTAAAAAATAAAAAGCACATGCACACAAATATTATGCAAAACAAGAAAATGGGAGCCATCTGCTCTACATTAGACCAATATAAACCATAGTACAAAAACAACTATAAGCGTACCTTAGATGGCCCATCGTCCATGAACCATAGCTTTGATTAAAGTCGGTTAGCCCAAATAAATCATCCATCTGCCATGTCTGTATGCCTCCAGCTGTAGAACCCCCAGCATATGTTACTTTTGTCAGCTCATTGTTCCCGTCTCCAATATTAGATGGTAGGACCTCATTGACATTGTATCCACCAGTAAATGCCATAGGAGCCCCCCTTCTAGATGTAGAATTAGTTTTAGTTTCTTAAGTCTTTTCACTGGACGGTGATTTGACATCAGAAGACGACGCACCGGGGTCAGTTGTTGTTTCAAGGCCAACTTTTACTCCAGTAAGCAGAAATCTTTGATGACCAGAGACATAAGGATTTGCTGCATGTATAGCAACATCACATTTTCGGCACAGTAAAGCTCGATCTTGCAAACAAAAGAAAAAACCAGATGCTTCCTGTCAAGAAAGGTTGATATATCAGAATAGATTGATTGTCATAAGGAATATTTATTCCAAAAAAAACAAAACAAAAAACAACAACAACGATATGACAACCAAGCCACAAAATCAAGCAGGTAGAAACTCCAGCCTCCACATAATAGTAGATATGATAATATGACTATCAACATGGCAGGGTAGAAGAAGTTCCCACTCTCTCTCTTGACTTCTATCCAACTTTGCACAAGTCAACAGAAAAAAATGGTTCTATAGATAGCTCAATGACATAACCTTAGGGCAGTATCAGAAAGCTAGTACTAATCAGGTAAAACTTGTATAAAAGATGCATAGAAGAAAAAAGAAAAAGGTCTGCAATAATAGAACTCTTAAGATTTAAAACCATAAGTTTGGTAAACTATGGACAAGTCAACAAACCCCTCATCAAAGGCACCAGCAAAATTCTAGTCCGAGCTCCTATACATTTGACATGGCATAACTTAGAAAAGGTTTCCTGTGAAAGACGTTTAGCCATTACTAATGATTTTAGCCATGAGCTGCCATTGTACAAACATACTTATGAAGAGCACATGCTTAGAAAGTTTCAAAAAACGAGTTAGCACTTCAGCCATCGTTTCTTTGCCAATCATCCAACTGAATTAATGATGTGATTGAAACTTTGAACTGAGACAGATATGGTTTAAACAATATTTCATTTCATAAAACACATAATACATCATTTTTCAATAAAAGCCTGCAATTCTAAAAACACCATATCTATTCCCACCGTCCTACATCTTGGTTACAAAGATACTAACTTTAAATAAACTACACTGATAATTAAGTTGGAATTAAAATGCACCAAGTTTTGGACCATCTCATTCTCTTTCCTGCAACAACATTAAAAGGCTTCTTCTTCTTCTGAATCAATAGGTAACTCCTGAAACTTAAGTTTAGTTGCTTCTTTTTTCTTAAGAAAACAGTTTAGTGTTGTTTTGATTAAGCAATACCAGGTCAAACAAAATACGAGGGATGAAACGGTTTTTGTTTTGATTAAGCAGCTAGCCACAACAATTAGTGTGGTACAACACAAGGTTGGAGTTTCATGTGCAATAATTTCCACCTATCAATAGACTCCAGCAGTAGCAATGCCCACATCTAGGACCATAATAAAATCAAACCCTAGAATTCCAAGCCTCAACTCACACTTTAGCCATGTAAAGCAGCTTTTGCTTGGGAGTTGCTCTTAATTATTCTTTGATTTTTGCTCTTTCTACTTACCCTTTGCTTCCCCAGAAGCAACAGGGAAACAAAATGTTTGAAGAATCCAAGAATAAATATATTTACTTTTTCACAAACTAAACATTACATTCAATCATCCACTCATTTTTATTCAACAAAATTGGCATTTTATTAAAAAAACATTAGTTACTCAAAAATCAAAATTTAGCAAAAATTTGATCGAAGTTAAGAACACTTTCTAAAATATGTAAACTAGAAAAGGATTCCCCAAATTGAATATCTCATTTCTCTTAGATAAGCTAATTAAAGCAACTTTGATCAAAAATTCAAATTAAACCAAATTGTACCTTATCTAAAAATTAGAAATCTTGACTTTAAAATTCAAAAAGGAAACTTTTTTTGGAAGGAATACCTGACAAATGTCACATTTAGGCATCTGAGAAGAAGCCGAAGATAGCGGGACACGCTGATGCTTGCTGGCCAACTTGTTCGCCGCGTGAACTTTCTCGTCGCAGGCCCAACACAGCGCCGCCTCGTCGGCGCAGCACAGCACCTTCGCCTCCGCCGCCTCGCATACGTTGCACTGAATCCTCATCTCACTTCCCTCTAAAAAAATCACAAAGTTTCCAGATTTTTTGTTTCTCTTGTCAGAAGTAGAGGGGTTTATTTATGGTTTAAGGCAAGAGGGGGAGCAGAGAAGAAGCCAGCGAGGCCAAACGAACCGATTCCTTTTACTTTATTATTATTCATATTAAAAATTGTATTTTTGGGACGTTTGGTTGGGGTTTTAAAGGATGGGCAGTGGGCGCAACCTCTGTGAGAAAGAGGATATTTTTGGAGGCTATGATTTGAGAAATGTAGACGTGGCAGGTTTCACTACTACCGTTTTTGTTACTCTTTTCCCTAGAATTGGATGTTTGAAGTTTACATAAATTTATTTTTATTTGTTTATTTAAAGATTTAAAGGTTTTATTTTAAATTGACTTAAATAAAAAATAAATGTTTAAATTATACCATTTTTAAATTTTAGGTGCCTAAATTATTTTTTTATAAAAATAGGTGTTTAAAGTTTCAAAATTTTAGATGTCTAGTCATCAATGCCCATTTAAAAAAAATTATTATCCAATCAGAACTAGACGCGTGGCAGGAATTTTATTTTTTATTTTTTTGAAAAAAATAAAATTTAAAAAAAATCTTAAAATTTTCAAAAACCTTTAAATTAGTCCTTAAATCTCTAAAAATAACAAAAACCCCAAATTATCACAACTGTCGTCGTCGATCACCATCATCGACCCTACCCTTTCGATCGACGGATCCAGTCAGCCATTTCCCCCAATGTTTCGTCACCGAAAACATGCAAACGATGTGTCAATCGAACGACTTTTTAACATTCGTCATTTAATGTTCGATTTGCACATCGTTCGCCAGTTTTTGACGACAGCATGTTGGGGGAAATGGTCGGCTGAGTTCGGCGACCAAAAAGGTGGGGTCGGCGGCGACGGTCAACGGTGATGATTTGGGAGTTTGTTATTTTTATGGATTTAGGGACTGTCTTATAAATTTTTAAAATTTCAAGATTTTTTTTGAAAACTTTTAAATCATTAAAAACAAAAAATAATTAAAAGAAATTATAAAATAAAATATAACACGTGTCAAATTTGTATTGGTTAATGGATTCATTTTAACGATAGTTAAGTACCGTGCACCTAAAATTATAACGGTTAAAACTTTAGGTACCTATTTTTATTAAAAAAAATATTTTAGGTACCTAAAGTTCAAAAATAGTATAGTTTGGGCACTTATTTTTCATTTAAGCCTTTTAAAGTTTATATTTTAAAATTAAAATTTAAAGTTTAAAATTTTAAAATTTAAAATTTAGATTTTAAGTAGATATGATATAAATTTACATAATATGTGTATCAAAGTTGATTAATTTTAGTTATTTAATGACATATACACATCGTGCAGAAAGTTGCTCGAACTCATATTTCCTAAAAATAACAACATCCTCTTATGGGTCACTTGATGAATTCCCTCGACTTCTTTATTTATCTGGAATGAAATATGGATGTCAATTTGACTGGACGGGTGCGGAATGTGTTCTCATCACACTCATCCCATCAAGAATCTTCATCCTCATTCATACCCCGCGACCTGTTGCAGGCACAAAATTCAAAAACGTCTTTGTCTCGTGGGGAAATTCTAGGGTGATGCACCCTTAATGTGAGGCTAAAATGAGGCAGATTTACACAAATTCTCACTAAGTTGATAAGAATTTGTGTAGCTACATAAATTCTTACATTCTACACAATTTTTTTTACCAAAATAGTAGGAATTTATATAGGGCAACATTTTAACCTCACCCTAAAATTTTCTCGTCTTGTGACCCTCAAGATTAGAACCATTTCTGCTACACCACTCACGTGGGTCACGAGACCCACCTACTACATGTTATACTTGTCTCGCGATCCACTTCATATAATACATTTATAAATAACTCTCTAAACTCCCATTGCATATGTGACATTATTTTCATTGTCACCATTTAAAAAAAAGTAAGTCGTCACGACCTTTTAAATTGATGATAATTGAGAAACTATGATTCCGTAAGTATTGTCATTTTTTTAAATAATAGTGAATGCGAGTTGATTATTGTTAAAATTATTTTTAAATATATTTGTTATGTATAGTAGTGGACGGGGATGAGGTGAGACGAGACAGTTGAATGGGTATAAGGTTATATTCACATTTGTCCCATCTACAACATGTTTAAGTTTTGTTATCATCCCCGTTTTACCACCCACAAAGCTTCCGGTTCAATTAAGTTTGAAATGGAACGAATCCCACTAAACCTAGCCATTGACGTCTTAAGTGTGAAGGTTTATAATTTAATAGGTTTTTGGTTTTAAAATTGGGAAATTCTTTGTAGGTTATTTGGTAGTTTTGTTTTATTAGGAGATTGTTGAAAGCCTGATTGCCTATTTTAGAGAAAATTAAAGTTAGAATCTCTTAGTGATCTAATTGTCATTTGAGTTAAGTAAAGAGACTCTAGCTTATCAAAGATGTTTTATTTAAACCAATAAGGGTTGAATGTATTGGTAAGACATATTACTCTCGTAAGAAGAAAATAAGAGTTCGAACTTTAGAGACAACATTATTTGAGAGGAGGAGTCACATATCTCGAATATGGACCTTAAAATGAAAATATTATATTCGTTTAATTAAGAATATTTTAACCCGTAGAGTTTTCTTCGAGTGACTTAGGTGCATTCATTTGTATCGAATTGGCAGAAACTGTTTAAGTTGAGACTAAAGTTTCTCAAATTTTTGACAAATTAAATGGTCTTGTTAAGTATCCAATTACTCTTATTTGGAGTGAGATACATGTTCTGAAGAATAGAGTTCATGGGTACAAATTAATCTGATTTCCCCTGCACATTTTGAAGCATGTTGTATTTTAATATATGCCTTTTGGGGGTCGACTTGATAGCAAGGATGGTTAAAATATAATTTATGGTATAAATAAAGAACATGGTTCGATACAGTGGGTGTAAAATTTAGTTTATACAAATATATTATTTTAGAGTTTAGATGTTTATGTTCTAATTTGAGATATAGAAAAAAATTTGATACGAAAATTGTGTAAAGTAAAGTTCACACAAATTTATTAAATTTAGGTTTTAAGGTGTTAATTTAGGGCTTAGATTATATGCTTTATAATTTATGGTTATGTTTTAGGGTTTAAATTTAAGGTTTATTAATTATGTTTTAGGGTTTTATATTTAGAAATTTAGATTTTAAAAAAGAGTTGTGTAATATTTTTTTACCCGGCTTATTTATCAAAATAGAACCCTTTAAATATAGTTTTAAAGTTATAAGAAGTTCAATTTCTAAGTTTAAATAAGCACATTTATGTAATTTATTTTACGATGATAACATATCAAATAATAATAAAACAATTATATATATATGGTTAAGATCCACTTACACACAATCTAAAACTTAGAAACTCTTATATTGTAAAATTTAAAAACTCATCTGTTCATTTCACTCATCCAATTGATAATCTACACATATTCTATTTCTAATCTTAACCATTCATTTCATTTATCTAACAACCCACAAAATGTATAAAATTTAAAAACTCTTACGGTGTGTAAATGAATCTTATTTCTATATATATTGTTTAGTAATTAAATTCCTTTTCTCTGCTCTATTTCTTGTTTGGGTTTAAATTTGATACACAGGCTTTACACAGGCCTGCCTATTACTAATATAAATTAAAATTAATCCTAAACCCTAAAAAATTAAACCCCAAACCTCAAACTCTAAACCCTAAATTCTAAACACTAACCTTAAATTCTAAACCCTACAACCCAAACCCCTAAACTCTAAACCCTAAACTAAATATCTAACCCATAAAACTAAAAAATCTGTGTAAACTAAAATTTACACTGACTGTGTATTGAAGTTTTTCCAATCTTGTTTTCCATCAAAATAATATCTTTTGGGATTGAATGCATTAAACGATAGCGTTTGGCAAGAGTTGTGATTTATGAACCATTTGGTGACAGTGAAATAAATGGGCAAAGAGAACTTCCTTAAATTAATATCACTTCAAATTCTTTATTATTATTGGTTAATTTCTTTTGGATGTATTGTCAATACAAAAGCTAACATTTAATTTCGTTTGGCATTCAATATTTTACTTCTCGACAACTCTAATTTATATATCACTAAAATATTTTTTCAAATTCATTACCAAACCCTATTTGACAGTTCATAAAGTATAAAGAATACAATTTGTTAGAATATAGATGAGATGATTGGTATATCATTTATTTATGGGTAATTATTCCATACACAAGCGCACAAACGCCTTAATTTTAGGGTCTAAAGAGTCCGTTTAGGAGTTTAAGTGTAATAATTTTGAATTTATGGGTTGTTGATAGAATTTTAGGTTTATAGTTTATAGGTTAAAACATAAATTCCTAACTATATTACCCTAAAATCTAAACCCCCTAAACCCTAAATTCTAACCATGGACCCTAAATTCTAGAATTATACACTAAAACCCATAAACTCTAAACCCTAAATTAAAACCCTAAACTTTAAAATTAAGACGTTTGTGGAAACAAAAAGTTTCCTCCGTCTGTATATGGGATAATAATCCTTTAATCACAGGGTAATTATTCTACGCGTAAGTGCTTGTGGAAACTTTGTTTACACAAACGCTTTAAACTTAGGGTTTAAAGACTCTGTTTAGGTTTTAGGGTTTAGGGGTTTAAGTGTAGTAGTAGTTTCAAGTTTAGGGGTCGTTGATAGAATTTTGGGTTTGAAGTTAAAATTTAAGGTTTATAGGTTAAAACCTAAATCCCTAACCATATTATCCTAAAACCTAAACTCTAACACTAAACCCTAAAATTTAACCATGAATCCTAAATTCTAAAACCCTACAATAAAACCTATAAACTCTAAACCCTAAACAAAAACTTAATCTTAAAACTAAAGCGCTTGTGTAAACAAAAAGATTCTACCGCCTACGAGATAATAATCCTTAATCATATATGCGAGTAATAAACCAATTTATTCACCAACTTTATGATGTTAAATAGTAGGGGTAGAAATTGGGTGGGGAATATCCGAAAATTGTGGGGATCTGAACCGACGAGATGTGGAATAACCGAACTCTTCACCCACAAGGACGAGGATGACGAAGTTTTATCATCGAAGCTCAAATGGGGATGGGGATTGCTATATCTGAACCTTGAGGATAACCGAACCGTAACTATATAAATAACTGTGGGATCCCAACAAATATTCGCAAGGATCCCCAATATTTTACAAGATTTTTAAAAAATATATACTTATTTATCTATATACCCCTTATACATATCTTAAAAAAACTAATTATATTATTATCTCTTTAACTTTTTTTTAAACCTAGACACACTCAAATTTCTCAACATGTTTCTATCTTAGTTTTTAGATATAAGCTAAAATCCTCGTTTAAATCTTCCCCAACACAACACCTTTTTAATCTTCATTATTTCGCAATTGCTTCCATCGAAATATCCAAACTTTATATTTTAAAATGAATTGGCCGTTTATTTTGGCTAGTAAAATAGTAGTTTTATTTAATTTTTGGGATGAAAATTTCCTGAAAACCGCGTGATCTATGCAGGGAGAGTACGGGGACAAAAAAAATCCCCAAAACATTAAATGAGGATTTTTTAAAATTATAATCAAAGTGTTAGGAACGAAATGAGAAATACAAATTCGTCTCTGCCCCACGCGATTTCCACCCTTATAAAATAGTATTACACTAATAAATTTTTATATGATGAGAAGCAAATAAATTGGATAATAAATGAAGAAAACTAAATTATATACCGTCAATTTGTGGGTGCAGATCAATGCATTCAGATTGCAAATTGAATGTTGCAATTAATTTTCACCTAACATTTGACCGGAGTCCATCGCTATTGGTGCCCTTGTGAGATTTTCAATTCAAAGCTTTCATCAACAAAGAATGCCAGAGAAAGGAGATTCGTTTTCTTCAAGATAATCTTCAGGATATTTGAAGGTAAAACAAAAATTGCTCCGATTCAACTTTTTTCCCGGCGTTCTCGATTTCTTATTTCGTTCGCCGATTTCATCTCATTTCCCCTATTGTGATATATTATCTGTGAATTTCTATGTTTTTAAACTAGTTTTTTTTTTATATTTTAAATCAAGTCGATAGAGAATCCGTCGTTTTGGAAGGAATTGCTGGCTAACTTGCGGATAAAGGTTGATTACCACTCTGTTTGGTTACTAAGAAAAATTTAGGAAGACGAATAACAGAGAACTTGGAAACCTCGAACTACATATTTGCATTTTCCATGTTTGGAACCTGATGAAACTAGATCGTCAGGTGATTTGGTTGAACATCTTAGAAATATTCAAAATGGGATAAAATATTTATTTATTTGTTGATAAATTGCAGCGCCAAGAAACTTTAGGGCTTCAAATATTCCTTAAAATCTGACGGTTAATTATCAAAAGCTGATTATGAATTAGTTCTGGATTACACTTTCCCCAAAATTTCCGGAAATTTTCAAGATTATGTGATAATTTAATTTCTGGTGCTTTTCAAATATAAATTTTAACTTACTAGTTTAGTTACTATTTGGTCATCACTTTGGTAGTTGATTTTTATATTCCATAAGCAAACAAAATTTTGGAAGAATTTAAAATAAAAGGAAAATAATTTTGAAAAAAAAAACGGTTGTTCTTTGTAATAGGAAGACTTCTTCACCCATTTTATTTTTTTTATAGCAATTTCTTACTTTTCAGGAAGCTAAATTAACAAAAAAGCATAACATTATATTCTATAGGATATTAATCAACTCCATGAAGACTTTCTTATTGGGGCCAAAGCTTCGTTCCTTATGATATGCAGATAGAGTTTATGATTTGAGATGCAATGCCTGCTGGCGTGAATTAGAAGGGCGAGCCATTTCCACTACATGTGGTCACCTCTTGTGTATCCTAACAAGTTTCATAGATCTGCTGTTGCAATTGTATGCATTTTATCTTTTTGTTTCCATTGTTTAAGATTAAGAAACAGTTAATGTATTATAAAGATTCCTTGACACCGTAAATAGGCATGGAAGATGCAAGCAAGATCCTTAGCAACGATGCAGCATACCCCGTCTGTGATCAAGTTCTCTCAAAGAGGTAAGAATTTTAACTGGTGGATGTTTGCCATTACAATGCTTTCGTTTCTAATCTAAGGGAATCGAATTGTTCAATGAAAAATATTAGTTATTGTTTATTTGGAAATAGAGTTCTGTCAAAGAATTTTCTTTCCCTTTTCACTAGTTTGTTGAGTGCTTACTGATTACATAGGTGAGGTTGTTAATCTGCATCAAGCATTTGGATTAGAATTGTTCTGCGTAGCTTTTAGTTTTATTTACTTTCATGTTGCATCTTTTTTCTTTCAATTCTGCATACCTAATCTTGGAATTTTGATTCAGTCTTATGAAACCTGTGGATATCAACCCAAATGATGAATGGGCAAATGTAAGCAAGTGATTCACTTGGGTTATTGCATACAGCTTGTTCTATTGTTTAAATATTTCCCTGGTAAAATCCGCACCATGCTGTAGTTTTCATTTGCCATTCTATTGGGATGCTGCTTTGTTTGTCTACTTGTTATTTTGCTTGCTTACATGATGTGTTTACTGCAGATCTCTCCACAGATATGTATCCTTCATAGTATAGCCATATGATTTTCCAGTTACTTGATGTGTTTCTGTAATGTCCTGTATCATTTGAAAGATTTCACAACTGAGAGAATCGAATCAACATGAAAAAACCTTTTAGACATGCATTTCCTTAATGAATTTAGTGATGAAGAGTGCATACAAAAGTGTGATGTTTTACATAGGGCAAAAGGAATTAGAAATGCAGTACAAGATGAACAGAATAGTGGCTCAGTGCCGGCAGAAATGCGAGGCAATGCAAGAAAAGTTCTCAGAGAAACTGGAACAGGTGCATACTGCATATCAGAAAATGGCCAAGAGGTGTCAGATGATGGAGCAGGAAATTGAGAGTCTGACAAAGGATAAGCAAGAGCTCCAAGAAAAGTTCTCTGAGAAATCAAGGCTAGTTTAAATTCTATTTTTTGAACTTGTAACTCTTTTGGCCAAAGCCTTTTTTATGCTTTTTGAACCCTGCTAACTGCAAATATCCCAATTTCCAGACAGAAGAGAAAGCTTGATGAAATGTATGATCAATTGAGGAGTGAATACCAGTCAATGAAACGGTCAGCCATCCAACCTGCAAGTAATTTCTTTGCCAGAAATGAACCTGATTTATTCTCAAATCCAGCGGCTAACATGATGGATAACAGAGATCCCATTCGAAAGGGTAATCATGTTCTTTTGTTAACTTATAATATTAAAGCTGCCTACTTTGTGTTGAATGCTAAAACAGATCATTCAACAAGCTGAAAATCCTTTCACTAAAAGCTTTTAAACAATTAACATTTTCCATGGTTTCTGATATTGTGATTTCAGTCCAATATATTGTAGGTCATTTTTGCTTAATTATTCCCCTCTCCAGTTAACTTATTTGTTGCAGATTGGTCGGTTTTTTCTCCTGGAACTCCAGTGCCTCGTGAGGACGTATGGCCAGCTAGACAGAACAGTTCAAACTCTGGTCCTTTCGACATATCAAGCGGCTCACCGGCAAAGCAAGCAGACATTCCGGTTAGGCGAGGTACTGGTGCTCACCCTGCTTTTGGAAATTCTGCTGCTAACCCTTCAATGACTTTGAGGAACCTGTTAATCTCTCCTATAAAGCGGCCTCAGCTCTCTCGTAATCGCAACAACCTTTTTACTTGAGCAAAAAAAAAAAAAAAAGGTATGCTCAATTTACTTTGTATTGTTTGTTTGCTGAAGTTAGGACTAGATTTTCCTGATCATAGACTCCAAAGTTATGGACTAGATTTTCCTGTTAATCTCTCCTACTTGCAGAGAATGAGAGGGTGAAACAAATACAGACATGAATGTGGGATTCTACCCGCTAACCCGATCTAAAAAATCCGAGTAATTTTATAATCTTTTTTACCTCCCGAGTCGGATATCCGGCTACCCGAATATTTAGAATTCCGTATGTATTTAAAATTGGATTTTTTATATTAAATAAATACATAAAATATCTTAAAATATTGTTTATATTTTTATATTTAATAAATACCTATTTATATATTAAACTAAAAATACATATTTTTATATTTTATATTAAACTAATAAAATATTTTTACATTTAAAAAGTATATATTTTTATATTCGTTACCCATTATCCGATTTTATGGGTACCCGCAATATTTGAGTACCCAATTAGCGGATACCCCGACCAACACGGATCAATCAAACTACTACTAAAGACCCGGGTATCTAATACGTTTTTGGGTACCCGAATTTAAACACCTCTAATTTTCCGTGTAAAAGCAACAAATGGAAAAAGGGCCAAGTGAAAGAGAGAGGGGGTAATATAGCTGAGTGAAAAAAAAGTTAATTGTTACATCAGTTATTTTTAACAAAAGTTGATTGCAGTGACCATTTTAAAGGCAAAATAAAAGTTTAGCAATTATATTGTAAGTTTTAAGTTCGGTGACTAATATAACGCTCTAAAAATTTAGTGACTATTTATGTAGTTTACCCATAGACTAATTAATCTTAAATTGTTGAAAATTTCAATTATTTTTTCAATATAAAAATCAACTCCTGGCTTCCTTTTAGTTCCTTGGCAACTTTTGTGGAAATAAATAGAAAATCAATGAAAGAGAAAATGAAACATTCAATGTAGAGGTCCAAAATATCATGGAGAAATAGTGTCTGAAAGAACATTTGCACGTTTCAATCAAGTATTGCTCTTTTGAAGCTTTTTTAAAAGCCTGGAAACAGCTAAGAACGATGAGCCCCGCCACACAGATTTCCTTTTATCCATCAGTTTGTAATAATGGCACAGAAGACAAATTCATAAATAATTCACTGATTTCCTCCATTGAAGACTAGTACATGAGTGTTGAAAGTCTTAATATCCAACTAATGTAATCCCAAAATGCTACACCCGTCTGTAAGCCCTCCAGATGACAAATTATAAAGTACCTATATAAGGTTTCTTTTAAAAAAATGGAATTCTAAGCAAACTAGCTGTGGTACAGCTATAGTAAGGATGAATGATGAAATATCTAATGGTAATACCTTATAGTAAAATTAATGTGGGATATTCCTGGAAATAACTAAATGCAGCAACAAGCAGAAGACAATACTCGGTTCTAAACCCGAAACATGCTTTTAATAGGCTCAGGTTCTCTTGTTGGGTTCAAAGACATACTTAACCAGTGATTCCTTGATAGATAGCAGATCAGGAAACTCTTTCTTCAACTTAGATGCGTCCATCTCGTTGTTGCTTCGAGGGGCCACTATCACCTTGGCTTGTTCTTCCAATGTGAAGTTCACCCACCGAAACTTGGGGTCGATGTAAGCCTTGTACATCTCCAGGATCTCGTTGTGGCTCACGGCCCCAGGGTTTGTGAAGTTCCAGATACCCTTCAAGTTCCTTTTAGCCATCTCGATGGAAATCGGAAGAAGTTCATCCAAGACTGTCATGCTGTTGGGAATGTTGACCACCTTGTTGTAGCGTGAAATCTTGGTGATAAAGTTGCGAGGGTTGTTTAGGTCGGATGAGATCGGCATTCGAACTCTGAGGGTGCAGACATTGTCGTATTCTTTCAACAGCTCTTCGACCTAGAAAAAATGGAGGATATTTATGAGATCTCAAGACAAACTTAGAGACAAAATGAAACATATTAAAGATCACAACGTGGTTACCATAGCCTTGGTCTTTGAGTAGAAAGAACCAATGAAATTGGGCTTGTCTTCCTCTTTATACCCAATGCCAGAGCCCTCAGGATGTCCTGCATCATATTCGAATATACACCCGGTAGCAAAATTCATCATCAAAAGTCCATGTTCTCTGCAAACATCTGCCAGGGTCAAGGTTCCAGCCACATTGGTGCGAATTGTTTCTGTTTTGTGAGATTCACACCAATCAACATTAGGCCTACCAGTCACACCAGCAGCATTAAAAACATAAGTTGGCTTTATATTCTGAATATCAGCCATAAGTGACGAACGATCTTCCAAGCGCCCTCTTCCATATTCGAAGGGAATACCTTGTTTCTCACATAACTGACCAAGAAGTCCTCCAATCCAGCCAGTCCGGCCATAGATCAAGAACTTCAAGGCTGGTGTTTGGGGCGAGCTACTAGTTTTGCAGGTTGGAACCACCATTCGGGTCTGATTAGAACCAGTTACGTATGATGAATCTTTACCCTCTTCACAATCAAAGTGTCTCCCACCAGGCATCATCAGCATTCTTGGGTGTGGAAGCAGTGCACCGGACACATCACCCCACCAATCAGGATTCTGAGTGTACCATTCTATGGTCTTCTTCAACCCATCTTCCCATACAGTTCGCTCAGACCAACCCAAGTTCTTCAGTTTCTGATCATCAAGAAAATACCTCTGGTCATTGAATGGTCTGTTTTCAACGAACTTGATGCTAGTCTCTGGATCCATCGAAAAAAGTTTGCATATATCTTCGGCTACATCAATCACTCTCCTCTCCTTCTTTGTTCCAATATTATAAACATGGCCAACTTCACCCTTGTGAAGAATAACTTCAAATGCTTCAGCCACATCCTCACAGTATAAATAACTCCTCACATTAGCACCATCCCCGTGAATTGGAAGGGTCTTCCCCCTCATTGCTAAGAGGATAAACTTTGGAATTAACTTTTCAGGGAACTGGTTGGGACCATAAACATTGTTTCCACGGGTTGTAATCACGGGTAATCCATACGACCTACCATATGCCATGACAAGCATTTCGGCACCAGCTTTCGTTGCAGAGTATGGATTTGTTGGCAGAAGTTGGGAAGCCTCATGGTTTCCTACAACAGCATCCTCATCTGTCTCCCCGTAAACCTCATCTGTGCTGACATGGATGAATCTCCTGATTTGGCCGGTGACTTTGCAAGCTTCAAGCAGGACATGAGTTCCGTAGATATTGTTCTTGGTAAACTCAAAGCTGTTCCCAAATGAGTTATCAACATGTGTTTGTGCTGCAAAGTGCATAATTGTGTCAATAGACTCGGTAATGAGGAGGTAGTTGACAAGGTCAGCACTGCCGATATCCCCCTTCACAAACTTAAAGTTTGGAGACGACTTGGAGGGAAGGAGGTTTTTCAGGTTTGAGCAGTAATCAAGCTTGTCAAGCACAACAATCTTGTAGTCTGGGTAGTTTCGTATTAGCCGATTAGCAACATGTGAGGCAATAAACCCAGCAGCCCCAGTTATGAGGATGTTCCTAGGGGTATAATTAGCCATTGCGGAACCAGTTCTGCAAAAATAAGAAACGACAAGCTGAATTCAGAAGTGTGGAAAAACCTAATAAAAAACAGCACCAACTTGCAAAAACAAATACATCAAAATGTAAACATAGGATCAAGGATGAAACCTAATATAATCATGAAAAAAAATTAAAAACAAACAGTAAATCACCACCAGGCTGAGTTAACTAAATTCCATCTTCACAGAATATTCCACCAGATCTCATTCTATATAAACAATATAAGGAAGAAGAAATAAGCAACCTTAAGAATAGATCTGACAGCTTAATAGGTGGATCAGGCTATCCAATGCAATCAAATCAAGTGATCTTTCTTCTTTTTATTAGCTTTGGTTCATCAAATTAAACATGAACAACAAACTATCTAAAGCTGCCATTTCACATTTTTATCCTCAAGTCAGTGTTTGCAATCGTAACTAAACAAGCAAAGAAGGAAATGATCCATAAGTTTATTACTTCAGCAACAAGATCCACCTCAATTACCAGATCAAATGTAAAAAAAGACAGATCTTTTAAATCCCATTTCGTTCACATATTAGCAGAAAGAGATCCGGATCCAATTAATAAGCAAATGAATCCAGCAAAAGTAACAGCTAAAACAGCAAGCCAATACATGAAGGTTTCTCACATATCTTAACAGATCTACGAAAATTAAGAAATACCCAGATCCTAAAATGGATTGTATCGATCAAAAAACACTAAATTTCTCGAAAGAAACACACAAACAGTCATCGATCACATTTGATCATCCACCAAATCACACTGGAAACCAAAAAACAAGAGAGAAAGACGAGTTTGACTTACAATATAAAGAGAAATCAATCAAACTCCAGATGGAGAAAAGCAGAAATCTAGAGCGAGACGTTGAAGAGAAACAGCTTTGAAGAAGAGGGAAATTGCAGATGAATCTGGACAAAAAAATTGTTTAAATAATGCTTGAATTTGTTTATTTCAGATGAATCTGGACAAAAAATTTGGCTTTTTTTAAAGGAAATTTTGAATTTTTTTTCTATTTTTATGAAGATTTCCTTCTTTAATTGTTTGTAATGTTTGGTAAACTTTTGGCTTGCAACGAATATTTTTTAATTGTAATTCTTGACTGATTTGAAGAAGTTTTTCAAATTGTTCCGATTAATTAGGATTAATTTATTATTAAACAAATTATATATAAACCTTAGATAATAACCTTGACATCAGTGTGTAATAAGTTTAGCTATCATGTGGCTTTATCCGGTTATCAATATTGGATCGGTTATCATGTGGCTTTTCAAATCGGAGTTCATATACGGAGAAAGGGTTTCGGTTTTACCGTCGACAGTCGCGAAATCCGGTCGATCACTATAATTAGAAGAGGTTCTCTTGAGTCTTGACCTGCAGAGTTCAATGATGATTTTGGAGGAGAGTCATTACATTTAAAGGTTAGAATTGCCATCCGGTATTCACGTAATGTTGCACCATTCGGTTCTTTGGAATCGACGTGCCGACCACTGGGCATCATCAGCACTCTCGGGTGAGGGAGCAATGCGCCGGACACATCGCCCCACCAATTGGGATGTTTGGTGTACCAATCAATGGTCTTGTTCAACTCATCTTCCCATACAACTCTTTCTAGCCATCCCAAGTTATTCAGCTTCCGATCATCGAGAAACTACCTCTGATCGTTGGGCGGTCGGTTCTCGACAAACTGTATGCTCAACTCCGGATCCATCGTTCACTCTCGTTTCCTTCTTTGTTCCAATGTTATAAACATAACCAATTTCACCCTTATGAAGAATGACTTGAAATGCCCCAGCCACATCCTCGCAGTACAAATAACTCCTCACATTCGAACCGTCCCCGTGAATCAGGAGAGTCTTCCCCCTCATTGCTAAGAGGATAAACTTCGGAACTAGTTTCCCGGGGAACTGGTTCGGGCCATAAACATTGTATCCCCGAGTTGTAATCATAAGCAACCCGTATGAACTACCATATGCCATAACAAACATTTCAGCACCGGCTTTCGTCGCAGAGTACGGATTCGACACAACTGCATCCTCCTCTGTCTCCCTTAAACCTCGTCAGTTTTCCATGAAAATGGGACCATAATGTTGGGTAAATTAGATTCGAGTCGAAAAGTTGGGTAAATTAAAAAGTTACATGAAAAGTAAACATAAAATTTAAGAACAAAACTCCATCCCGGCACTTTAGTTTTCCATAAAAATGGGAGCATAATGTTGTTAAGAATTTTCGAGGATAATTCGAAACTGATGTGGATCGAAAATCTGATATAAATACTTTACAACTTCACCTAAAATTCAATAGATTCTGTCGAATCAATGTTTAATTAACATGGAAATGATCAATAAGTTTATCAGAAGTACTGCCTCAATACCAGGTCTTATGTAAATAAAATGTTTACTGTGGAAATATATATATATATAAAATAAAAACAGATCTTAGCGTCAGTTTCATAATTTTATCCTAGCCGCGGTCTCTTGTTCCACTTCTTTTTCATTTTTAAGTGGTTGATAACGGTATTAATTTTAGTGCTGGTTACCGATCGTTGGTAATTTTTTTATTTTGTTTCGTTTTTTATTTTTTAAGTTTTAAATTTAATAATTCTGTCTTTGTGACACGTTTTCTTTACTTTTGATGTGTATTTTGTCTTTTGTCACGTTTTTTCTCTCATAATCGGTCGTTTGGCTGTTTTTTTCATTTAATTTTCTATTAGGTTTAAATTTGACGTCGCCACGACTGATCAAGATGGCGCTTTTTTGATTATCCTGTTGATCTCTCTGTTTTGGACCCTCGAATTGAATTTGGATATGAGTTCACAATTACCGTTCTTGTGTTACAATTGAGTTGAGATAATAACCGTGTTTTCAACGTGCCTTATTATTGTAATATACATTTTTAATGTTGATTGTTGTTGGTTTTTACCTTTCATCGTCGAGCTTGATGATGTTTGTATCTATTTTTGTTTCGAGCCTTTGAGTTAGGATTTTTATCTTTTCTTTATATGATCTTGTTTATGATATAGACGTTAGTTTTTGAGTTTTTAATAATATGTCCAAATTAAGTTTGTTTACCTGAATTGTAAACTCTAATTGTATTTTTAAAATTTTCTTCTTTTAATAAAATTAAGTACTCATATAAAAAATAAAAAATAGATCTTATCTCAAAAAATTAAATAAAATAAAAAAAATTTCTTAAATCCCATCCCATCATAAAATAATAGAATCAGGTCCAATTAATAAGCTAATAAATATAGCCAAACTAATAACTACAAAAACAACCCCAGTCCTATAATTTTGTTCATTTTTAACAGATATTTTTTTAAAAAATTAAGAGATGCCCAGATCATAAAATAGCCTCAATTAATAAAAAAAATAAACAAACATAATCATCAACTGCATTTGATCTTCCAACACATGACACTGGAAAAAAGCTAAAACTTTAACTAACAGATGGGGAAAGTGAAGAGGCAAATGTAAAGTGTATACAAAGTGTTGATGAAGCTTTAATGGATGATCTCTCTCTCAATTGTCACTAATCAATGGCCACCGGTAATGGGGGTGGAGTTATTAAATTTCGATTATTTAAATAAATATTAAAAAAAGTGAAATGAGATTTTTTAAATTAAAAACAAAAAATAACTTTCATTGAATAGTGCATAAACTTATTTTCTGAAAATAAAAAATAAAAATAAAAAATAATTTCTAAACCCAAACATACGCATCTTTGAACTTATTTTATGACTATCTAAAACCTATATTTAGTTTATTACTCCATTAACTTTTATTGAATAGTGCATAAACTCTTTTTGACTCTCTCAATTTAATTATTCGATATTTGATATATTAATTTTAATTAAAGGATTTAACGTCTCATTTTGTTAGATTTTTTTTTTTGATAAATTTTAAACCTAGTCCTAGTCCTACCTAAAGGGCAGTGGCGAATCCAGAAAAATATTATCACATGGGCTAATATAAATAGAACAAAAAAATTATATAACAAATAACTAGCAATTTATTATCTAACTTTAACTTATTTGTGTAATTGCATCACTATTACTCGAGATACATAATAAAAAAATAAAAAGAACCTATTAATATTAGGATAATTCCATAATATAATATGACATTACAATTTTCATGGTACCACCAAACTAAATAATTAAGTGGTTTCAAGTCTAGTTTTCATGACATGATACAAAAACAAAAATAATTTATTGGAGAATTATTACTATAGCAATTTAGCAAACACACTACAATTTTCACGTTTAGAGAAAGTGAAAAAAGATTAAGTGGGGAAGAGCAATAATCATAAAAAATTGCTAATCGTAGGTCTTGGTGTTCCTCTCGAAACTATTACCTTACTTCAATTTTCAAGATTATTTAACTACAACCTTACAAGGCTTTCTACATCAATAATAATTATCACAAAGCCATTTAATTTGCTAAAAAAAATAATATAACAATAACAAAAACAACACCTATCATTCAAAACATAATAAACTTAGAAGAACAATTCGAAAAGCATACCTAACTGAAAATTTAAAACAGTAAAAAGGAACACTAAGATGCCTTAACTTTAAATTTTAATTGTTTGAAAACAGTGGAACAAAAAAAATTGCTTTAGCCGTTTAAGAAAACTAAGAAAAGAACTATAAAAATACCCTACATCTCAAAATTAGAATATTTAAGTATAATAAAAAAAATAAAAAATGGCATGGGGTGGGCCCTGGCCTAGGTAAACCCACCCCGGAATTCGCCGCTGCTATAGGGGAGGAAAGGGAGACTTTAGGGGAAAGAAAGAGAGCGTTTCTAGTGGGTCTAGAATTCATAGCCTAAAAAAGAGAAAAAAAATAAAGATGAACAATTTGACCAACCGACCAAATATACGTGTTCATTCCGTTAGATTAATTAATAGTTGGTAATTCAAAATTTTATGCATAAATATTGTACTTTTTAATTTTATTATGTACATGAGGCCGAAACATATTAAAGGTCTAATTTACATAAAAATATGGATAAAATGCCTAAGTCATCACTCAACTTTGCGTTGTGACCTATTTTGATCATTGAACTTTAAAAATAATCAATTTACTCACTAAATTTTTAATATTATGTTTTCATCACTCCTCCGTTAAATGTTTAACATCGTTATGACGTGTCATATATAACTAATAAAATAGTAAAAGAAATATATAACTTATAAAAATTAAAATCTTTAAAATACCTAAATCCCATTCCTCTCAACCCTTTGAATTTCACAGTATCAAAGTTCAGCGACTAAGGTGTCAGTGTGGATGGCCGAGGATATGCATTCTATATTGTTAACCAACCTTAGTAGCACCTTCATTTTCACTATATTTTTCCAACCACGCCATCTGTCATCTTCTTCTCCAAAGCCGAATTTCATGGCTGTTCAAAACTTTGTTCTTTGGCTTCACAAGTTTGGTAACTTTGGCCACGCTAATGAACTTATAAAGACGCTTTTTAGGTCTTTCGAGTTCCGAAACATCAAGTGATCTTTCTCTTATGTTCCTAAAATCTCTGTTATCTGTAACTGTAAGTTTTATTATTTATATTCTTTCACGAATTGGCTCTGCTTATTGACTTTTGTTTTTGCATTTTGAATAAAATGGTGCATATGGGTCTGATTCTTTCTAGTTAATTAGAGTTTCAGTGTAATTTGTGGCAATTAATACATTGGGAAATTTTGGAAGAGAAATGCATAGGAGTGATTGACGATGGAACAAATTCTTAGCAAAGGGTTAGTTTAATTTAGGGTTTCAGTGTCAAACTGCTTCGTGATCATTCAACGTTGGTGTGAAAAATATTCTTAGTCGCCCTTTTGAACTTATGTATGCTTGGATGGTTCATCTGATGAGGTTTTTCTACTGTGACAGATAACGATGTTGTCATCGGACTCTGATGCTCTTGTCGAACTCAAAGGGTTTAAGAGGGGATTGGGGTTGGGACTTAAGTATTTTAAAGAGTTTAATTTTTATCACTTATATATTTCTTTTTACTATTTTATCAGTTATATATGACACGTCATAAGGGTTAAACATTTAACGTGGGAGTGATGAAAAAACACAATGTTAAAAGTTTAGTGAGTAAATTGGTCGTTTTTAAAGTTTAGTGATCAAAATAAGTCATGAAACAAAGATGAGTAATAATATAGGTATTTTACCTTAAAAGTTATAAAATATAATTTCCAAATGTTTGGTTATAATCCTTAATTTTTATTATTTGTTGAAATTCGGATTTGAAATTGAAAGCATCGAATTTCATCCTAGGCCTTTTTTCCCCTTCTTTTACATTTTTTATTAAATAAAAACATATTATATTTTTATGTCAGGATTCGAACTCATATAAGATAGGACAAGATTAGCATACAAAGCTAGACCATTTTTTTTAGGGTAAACTGCACTAGTAGTCATCAAACTATTGTTTCTTTCCAAGTTTGGTCACCGAACTAATTTTTTTGGCAAAACCGTCACCAACGTTACCTTTTTTTCCTATTTTGGTCAATGACCGTTAAGTTTTAACGGAGATGGTGACATTTATTGGTATAATAACAGTTTTAGTCCCAAAACATATACATTTCATCAACTTGGTCCTCATTTTCTAGAGTTAACTTATTTATTGACGCTTTTATAATTTGGTCCTCTTACTTTCACTTTCCTTAAAAAAGCAACCATCTTCTTCATTAAAAACCATATCATAATGATAATAATAATAATAAAAAGAACATAAGAAAAATATTTCCAGAAACTCGTTCCTTCCTCCTGTCTTGGAGTCTAGAATGTCAAATATGAAAGAAACAAACATATTGCAGCAGAACCACATTTCTCCGCCATGACATCCTATTCATATAGATCATATTTTCGAGTAAACGTCTCAAAAGTTCAAAGAAGAATGAATTATAGTTGAAAAGTGTGAGGAATTTATTAAGCTCTAGAGCAAATGAATCAATTGCAGAGGTAGTTTTAGCAACGTATATATGAAAACTAAAATAGAATAAATATTGATATAGGAGTACGGAATTATGAACCAGAAAGAGATTGACAAAAAATATCATAACATCATAGAAAGAGAGTAATGGTAAAAATTTTATCCATGTGATAGAAATGAAAATTAGTCAATCCCTAATCATTACATCAATCTGCAAATTAAACTTCCAATGATCTAAAACCTCCAAATCTTCCCATGGCCGGCAAAAAGAAAACACCCAAAATGATATTTCAAGTTAAAACTCAAACCTCTTTTACATGCTGCAGTTCTTAATCTAGAATACAACCTTTATTGGGATGTTTGAAATGGGAGCAGAATTTGGGGGAATGAAGCCTAGTCTGATGGCGTGGCACAAACTCAAATCCCTTACAATAACAACAATTAGATCCATAAAAACCAAGAAAAAATATTCTAGTTTAGTTTTAGCAAGTTTTTTGACCCATTCTGAATTTATGGTATGGTTTTGAAGTGGAGAAGATGATTGTTTATAAAGGAAGTGTAAGTAAGAGGACCAAATTATAAAAACGTCAACAAATAAGTCAACTCTAGAAAATGAGGACCAAGTTGATGAAATGTATATGTTTTGGGACTAAAATTGTTATTATACCATACAATGTCACCATCTCCGTTAAAACTTAACGAAAATTTAACGGTCAGTGACCAAAATAGGAAAAAAAAAGGGAACGTTGGTGACGGTTTTGCAAAAAAAATTAGTTCGGTGACCAAACTAAGAAAGAAACAATAGTTCGATGACTACTGATGTAGTTTACCCTTTTTATCAAAAGCCACTGGCCCAAATAGTGGACCTTTTTTATATTTCTATTCTTTGAATAACACCTCTAGAAAATGAAAAAAAAAGATTAATGATAAAATTTAATTATCAATGTTTATTTCTTTCGTGAGTATAATCTTTGGGAAGTTCTGTCGTGAGGCACCCTTTGGGTGCAGTTAAAATGTGACGGTCTTAAACAAATTTTTACTCAATTGATAAAAAATTATGTAACTACACAAATTCTTACATAAATGGTAAGAATTTAGGTTATCATATAAGAATTTGTGTAGTTACTCAAATTCTTACCTAAGGCAAAATCTACACAAATTCTTACCAGTTGATAAGAAATTGTGTAAGTTACACAAATTCTTATCAAGTCAGTAAAAAATTCGGTTCTACCTAAATTATTATCTAGTCCTACATAAATTATTTCCAAAATTGTAATAATTTGTGTAGGCCGCATTTTAGCCATACCCATGTCTCATAATCTTTACTCTTATTTAGATAAATTTAATTTCTAGACTAAACACACAAAATATTTGATTAATTTAATACTTATTATGAGGATTCAATTAATAAGTTTTGAAAATTATGAATCAATTTGGAATATGAATTATAATTTGAAAATGTCCGATGCAATTAATTTAGGCCTTGTTTGGTAAACATCGGTTTAAGTCAACATTAGATGTTTGAGTTAAAATTCCTTAATTTAAATGTTTGGTGAATAGCAAATTGGAATAACGAGAGCTTGAAATTACGGTTTTAACTTAAGAGTTATAAAGACTATTTTACCCTTAATAATTGTAAAAATATCTCCAAATAACTTAAATTTAACATTTCCTATTTTAATTATTCATCTTCACGTATTTACATGGTGGCATTTGTAAACTAGTACTTTTTATTTTTTCTTTTAATTCTCACACATTTATCTTTGTATTTAAAATTAATAATTAATTAAATTGTATTAAAAAAATTATACAAATAGATAAATTATTCAAACAACTATAAAATATAATCATTATAATTTTTAGACCTAGCCGTTCTCTCTCAAATATCTGCCACTGCAATTTTACTTTTCTTCCTTTGGTTGGTAGTCGTCAATAAATCTTAATATTGGTTGTCGACCATCGGGTCTATTATTTTTCTTATATATTTTTTGTTTTAATAAGAATCTCTGTCTTTGTGGCATGCGTTTTCTTTATCCTTGTGACACGTTTTTCTTTGTTTTTTGTGGTCCGTTTCATATGTCCTTGTAGCATGATTTCAACATATCTTAGCGGTCGGTTGGTGCTCGTACAAAGATCTTCACGACGCTATCTCTGATTATGATTCTGTCGATGGTCTTAGAAAGATGGATCCCCACTCGATTGATGGTTGATTGCCGATGTAATCACACCCGAGTAGCGGAGCAATCTGTCTGATAGCTTGGGTCGCTCACCACTCTTTTTCACCCCTTAAAGCGTCTCGTTTGGATAGAGACAAAGATATTCAGAAAGGTTTCTAGATTTTGGTATGCTAATCTCAATGGAAGTGTCTGCTTTTCTTTGTACCATTGTAAGAGACTTTTAGTGGATTTGTCATATTTTTTTTTCTCTTTTTGATGCATTGTATTGTATTATCTTTCATGGTAATTAATAAAATTCAAATGCCATTGTTAAAAAAAAAACTATCGGATATAATTATTTTTTATATGTCATTTTACTTGTTTAAATAATTAAATAACTATCATCTATCAGTTAATTTTACCAAACATTTTTATACAATCCGCTAGTCAAATCTAGTAATACAATCAACTATAAGCTATCAACTAATATAATCCGCTATCAACTATCCACTATTTGTCAAACAGGACTGGAATAAAAAATTAACATTATCGAAATATTATGTAATTTAAAGTTGAACCAAGAAATCAAGGAAATTGAACCTAATGTGAATCATAGCATTTGTACGGTTTATAACTCAAAAGTTTAAACATCGTAGTTACATGAATCAAACCTATTTTATTGAACTCATAATTAATTTTTATATTATAACAATTATATTTAAAACAATTAATAATTTTCTTATTTGTTTGAAAAAATAAAATTTTTAAAAATATTTATAAAAATACTATATTGTTCGAAGTTGCTTAACAATATTAATAAGAACACATAAACTGATTAAAACACTAACAAATAATAGGAGTGGTGGTGACGGGTGACGGAGAATTAGGGTTCGATTTCGTAGAGGGAATCTGAGAAACGGCCACCACATCCAAAGAAGGCAACAGGCGCGCAAATTATTCAATCCTGACACGGGAGGTAGTGACAATAAATAACAATACCGAACTTTACGAGTCTGATAATTGGAATGAGTACAATCTAAATCCCTTAACGATGATTTATTGGAGGGCAAATCTAATACTAGCAGCCGCGGTAATTCCAGCTCCAATAGCGTATATTTAATTTGTTACTTAAAAAAAAGTCAATTTAATTTGTTAAATCGTTCGACACGGGAAAAATAAAAGAACATAGAAACGCACAGCACTTCCTTTAAAAATAATTTTCTTTTCCGGCTTTCCTCTCTCATAAGAGAAATATTGCAATTTTGAGGGGCCAAAAAATCAGAATTATCATCTGATTAATCTTCGACCGTATCAGAAAGGTACGTAATTTTGTATTTTTCTTGTATTTTTCTGCAAATGAAAATACCCACTCTTTCGTACCCCAGAATTTAAAATCATACTCTTGTATCATCTGATTTGTATTGCATGTTTTAATTATAGTTCACATATTTAGAAAAATTTGTCTGAATAATTTTCCAGATAATGGAATGGCACGTTAGATTCGGGTTTTAGATTTGCAATGTGCTTTAAAACATTGTGGGGGGTTTTGGTTGCTTTTTAGTTTCATTAATTTGTTTGTTGAGTTTCAAAATGTGTTCATTATTTGATGTGAATTATATGATTCTGTTCAGAACACTTCGCATTGATTTTAAAGAACAATAGGTTAGTTATGGCTGGAGGAAATCGTGGGCCACCGCCTATTCCGATGAAAGGGCCTCCTCATGCTGGACTCCGGCCGCCTGTGCATGAACCTCCTTATGCTAGAGGCTTAGGACCAATGCAACCGCACCCTGCTTTACTTGATGAAATGAGAGAAACCCAATTTTTGATGGGTGCTAGAGGCTTACCTCCTCATCCAGCAATCCTTGAGGAGCGTCTTGCAGTTCAACTGCGAGAAATTCAAGGCCTCCTCGCTGATAATCAGGGGCTGGCAGCGACTCATGTTGCGCTAAAGCAGGAATTGGAGGCTGCTCAGCATGAGTTAAAGCAGATGTCTCATTATGCAGATTCGTTGAGGAGGGAGAAGGATGTTCAGATGAGAGAGATGTATGAGAAGTCGGTTCGATTGGAACCTGATTGTCGTGGACTGGAGGCTATGAGAGCTGAGCTGGTTAAGGTTAATGCTGATATTAAGCAGCTTAGTGCTGCGAGGCAGGATCTTATGGGTCAGGTTCAGGTCATGAGTCACGATTTGGCAAGACTTACTGGCGAATTGCAACAGGCTCCTGTGATGAAGGCAGAGATTGGAAATTTAAAGCAGGAATTGCAACGTGCAAGGTGACAATTTACATTTTTTTCTTCTTTTTCAAAATTTCTTATTAAAGAGATTTGTCAGAATGAAAATCGTTGAGACTGAAATAGAAAGTTTATCGTTGGATCATTTGTGTGCCTTAAAGTTGTACTGAATTTGGCTTTCTGATGATTTTGTGTGTGTGTTTTTCTTGACTTCTAGAGCTGCCATTGAGTATGAGAAGAAAGGATATGCTGAAAATTATGAACATGGTCAGGTGATGGAGAAGAAATTGATCTCAATGGCTCGGGAGTTGGAAAAGCTTCGTGCAGAGATTGCTAATACAGAGAAGGGAACTCATGCTGCTAGCGGCACTGGTGGTAATCCTGGTATGTAGGCCCTTCATTTAAATATCTAGTTCAGTTTGGGACTTCATTTAGATGGACGCATGTTGCTGTTTGAATTTCATGTGCTGCTCTTTTCAGTTTTCTATTTTTATGATATAATCTTTGGTTTCAATTTAAGTTTTTACATAGGTATTTGGTTGGTTTCATTCTGGTATGAGGCTATATGTGCTGTCAATGGTGAAGAGTATAGAATATACAAAAATATTTTTAGTATGAGCTAATTTAATCAATCTGCCTCTTCTTCTAATATACTGAATGCTAATTGTTACCGTTCGACGTCCCAAGACATCTTATTTAACATAGGATCTAGTTTGTTGTTTGATAGTTCACACAGTAACTCTTGTCATATGATTAGTGATTAACATTTAAGCTGCGAGGCTTGGTGTATGGAGCTTGATTTGCTGTGCATGTAACAGACTATCTGTGGTTTTCCTCTGTTTATGAACAATATTTTCTTTTGTCCAAAATTTTCAGCAATAGGTGGTTATAATGCAAATTATGGAAACCCTGAAGCTGGATATCCTGGCAACAGTTATCCTGTCAAATATGGCATGAATCCTGTAAGTTATGCTGTATTATGTGCATTTTCAGCAGTTTCTGTCTTGTGTGTGCTTAAGTATGTACTTGATTTGCATGTGAGCTACATTTGCAAATTGTGAATATATCGAATATTTTCTTAGACAATGATTGCTTATTTAGTTTTTCGGAATATTTTCTTAGACAATGATTGCTTATTTAGTTTTTCTCTTACATTTCAGATTCAGGGTGGTGTGGATGTTTATCCTCAGTATGGACCTGCTTCTGGTTCCTGGGGTGCATATGACATGCCGAGAGCTCAAGGACATCGCTAGTTTGATTTTTCAAATCATCTAAGATGATTCATCTGGTATTTCTGGGCAACTTATCAGTTCTCTAGGCTTGTATTTGAGTTATATAATATAATAGGTGTTCTGGAATTGTACCTTAAAACATTGATATTTTTAATTGCTTAAAGTTGCAGTATGCTCTGTCTGCTTGATATTATCGTGGAAAACTATTTTCTCTGTTGATTTATGATAATGTATTTCAGTTTTATACTTTTCTTTTCGTAGATATTTTTATGATTTTGAGTTTCATCTGTGAAGAAGATCAGACCTTGCCATGCCTTTTTGAGGTAGATGTTTGGTTTTGAAGAATAGGAATCATTGGATTCCTGTGATACTAGCACTTATACTGCTGCTATTCCGTTTTCTTCCTCTTCCATTTCTTATGGAATATGGGTTGTTCAGTTGGACTTCCGCTGTTTATTTCCAGAAGAGCCACTACTTGTCTGTGTCTGACTTGATTTAGCAACATATTAATAAAGTTTAGCCACCCTTTCAAGCTTGTTTTTCTACTGTTTTCTCATGGGTCTCTTCCACTAAAGATTGCTATTACATCAATTCTGACCTTTGTAATTAATTTGGGGGTTGTATTTCCATTGTTTATTCACCTTAGTTTGGCAGTCTTGCTATACCCAAGCACCTTTCCTCTGTTAAGTTCTCATAGAGGTCCTCGAGAGGTTACATAATAGATTGTACAAACTGGCAAGGGGTTTTAGTTTCATCTAACTGTATCATGGAGTGTAATCAGCATTGCCTTTATTATCAGGTTCTTGGTCTATTCTACTGCAAACTTAAGATGCAGCTGCTTTAATACAGAAAAGAATTGAGTGGGAAAACGAACAGATTTGGAGCTCATTGAATGACCTTTTTCATTTTATTTCTGGATAATATTGAGTCTGTTTTTTCTTTTTTCTTTTTCTGGTTCCTGTGCCATTGATTTAGTCATTCTATGTTCTTTAAAATTTTTACAGGTCAACGGGAGTATATTAAATCTCATTTATGCTAGACATGCCTCTGGTGTTGGTCCCAGAATTCCTGTTTGATTAGGATAATATTTCTGGGCCTTCCTATACTGTTTCTATGTAACAACATATTGATAAAATTTAGTCACCCTTTCTAGCTTGTTTTTCTTCTGTTTTCCCATTGGTCTCTTCCTTTAAAGATTGCTATTACATCGATTCTGACCTTTGTAGTTAATTTGAGGGTTGTATTTCCATTGATTACTCACCTTAGTTTGGCAGGCTTGCTATACCCATGCACCTTTTCTCTGTTAGGTTCTCATAGAGATCCTCAAGACAAGAGGTTACATAATATTGGCAGATCTTTTCTGTGTTCAGCTTGCAGAGGTTTATATGTGATGTCAACTACAGGAACGAGAGATGTGATGCTGACAGTCTTAGTTGGAAAATTATATCCATTGGTAGATTGACTGTCAGTTTAAATTTGCTTCTGACATTTATACTTCGATTTTGAATATCTTAATTGGAATCAGGATCCATATCGTAGGATTAGATTCTGTTAGCACGAGGATAACAAAAGAATCAACATCCTTTGAACTTGGTGTCATTGGGGAGGCTTAAATATAGGGTTAGTGGATAGAGTAATTGCATTTAAGAAGGACCTGGTAATAAAGCAGGTCACGAATATGACCTTCTGGACTATCTGGGACTTCCAAATTTGTAGACTGTATGTCAAGCATTCAGAAAGGCTATGTGCTTTAGGATTTCATAGTATGTACTCCCACTGCAGTGGGTTCTATATTCTGTATATCTCTAGCTTTTTGAACTGATTGTGTCCATAATCAAAATAGCTTCACTCTTGGTTTAACATCACATCTGATGTTTCCCCATGGAAGCATTGGTACTCCTGCTGGTATTTCATCATCCTCTTCTTAACCTTTAAAAGAAAATTGCTGGTATTTCTTTTTTCCTCCATAATTTTAGGTACTCAATCTCCGTTGGGGAAGCATCAAAATGCCCAATTGAACAGATGCTCAGTCACTAACTATTTTTCTCTTTATTAGTTTGTATTCTTCCCTTCCCTTCCGTTCCCTTTTCTTTTCCTTTTTCTTTCTATTTTCCTTTTGGGTCTTTCAGCAATGAATCTAAGACAATTACTTGGCTAGTCTTTGAATTTTCTTCCTTATGTGACTACTAGTCTGTTTCTTTCTCAATTCATCATATTTGAATTTTAATTCAGCTGTGATTGCTGCTGGTATAAGTTGGCTATTGCTTGGTTCTAAGAGCTTCTTGGATTCAGTGATCTTACACAGATTTATTCAGTATTTTATGTCTCTGCAATTTCTAGATTTGAGTTTTATCACTCAAATATTATTCTCCATGTACAAATTCCAATTTGGCGTGCTTGTAAAATTTTAGTCTACTCCCTCTCTCTCTCTCTCTCTCTCTCATGCATTTTTGCTCAGCAAGATAAATAAAGCTTATTAAGAAAAAAAGCAATTACATTGCCATAAAAGTTCACATCCCCTAAGCAGGAAACATAACACCTAAAACCATACAAAAATAGCGCACACCAGAAAACAGAACAAAGCACCAGTCTCTCTCTCTCATACTACTACTGGTCTACTACAATGAGAAGGATTTTTGCTCATTATTCATCTGAAGTAGAGGGCCATTGTCTGTTACCTTTGTAAACCATTGCCGTAGTTGCTGTGAGGACTGTTATGTTGCTGAAAAGTAAACTGTTGAACAGTGGAGCAAATTATTGAGAATAGAGGAGTTTGTCTTGGGCTGTAATTACCTCATCAATGCCTTAATTGCGTGAAAGTAAGGTCAAGCGAAACTCTTGAACTTCTTTAAGGGATACCATCCATGTGTTATTCAATTTGGAAAAACTGTGACTAAGTGCTGGAAGAAGTTTGTTCATTGCATGATGTATGCAACGCATTGCCAAGACATGGTCATCAATAATGATGCAGGATGGGTTTTCCGGTCAAGTAAGTGATGTAAATTTCTGAGAAAATGCTCTTCTTTTTGTTTTCTATTGTTACTTGTGCTAATTTGCAAAACCTTCTTGTTACTAAAATTTGTATGGCGTTGCAATCCATGGTTGAATAATGTCGGGGCTTTCCTTTATTAAGATGATGATGACAATTTTTTTTGAAAAATGATTATGATTACGATCATCATCATCATTGTCATTATTATTATTTTTGCAACTTTCACACTGATAAAGTATGAGGTGTGAGCTGTGGTGATCGTTTCCTTTTCTGTTGAAGCTATTTGGAGTACATTTTAGGCCGTGTGTTTCTTATTCGCAATACTGAAGAGATAGCTATTAATGAGTCAATGATATTTCAGTTCATTTGGTATGTTATTGAAACAGTATCAGGCTTGATTTTTGCTATTGAATGTGGGATTTAGTAGACAATCATCCTTTTGTTAGTGCCAGTAGCAAAGAGTGATTGAAACATAATTGGAGAGGCAAACTTTAGGAGGTGGTGATCAAAGGACTTTGGGTAAAGAGTTGAGGAATTAAGTTATTATGCATAATGTACAAGTAAAGAGCAAAAGGCTGTATTTTCAGGTTGAGCTCTTGCTATTATATTGCTGGGTAATTATGCAGAAGTTCAAATACCTTCAAGTGTCTGCTATCTTACATGGTTTAGTCATCATAGGAAAACATAAAGCTACACCTAAAACTGTTAATAAAGGAGGATTGAGATAATAGACTTGAGTTTTCTTATTCTCACTTGATGAAAAAATACATTTGAGTACATCTCTATTTATAGGCTATTTACTTACACGTTCCTAACTAATCAAACACTCTAGGTTAGCCTTATCTTATCTAAAGAGATAAAAAGATTACAAATATTCAAAACATTTAAAATATTCAAACTTTCTATATACAAATTCTATCCTATTAAAAGATAAGAGTTAGATATTAAACTACTTAATTATCTAAACTAATTAGTTATTTACAATAGTAATAACTCTATTTTATACGGTATAATTCACTCTCCCCCTCAAGCTGGAGAGTAAAGATTGTAGATTCCCAGCTTGGATGTAAAACCATCTAGAACCGCCCTTGGAAGCGCCTTAGTAAAGGCATCGGCTAGTTGATGTTTTGTAGGAACATAACTAAGCTTTATAACTCCATTGCTGATTTTTTCAGAGATAAAATGCCTATCTATCTCCACATGTTTAGTACGGTCATGTTGAACAGGATTTTTCGCAATACCAATAGCGGATTGGTTATCGATTTGCAATTCAAACTGTTTATCGTAATATAATCCCAGTTCAGTCAACATTCTTTATAGCCACATGCCTTCGCAAATCCCTAGTGCAAGGGCTCGATACTCAGCATTTGCACTGCTTCTTGACACCACATCTTGTTTTTTACTCCTTCAAGTGACTAAATTTCCCCACACAAAGGCACAATATCCACTGGTTGACCTTTTGTCAGTCAATTCACCAGCCAAACTGGAATCTGTAAAAACCATTACTGTATTTTCTTCACTTTTCTTGAACAATAAGCCATGTCCCAGAGTCATCTTAAGATACTGTAAGATTCTGTGTACAGCATCAAGATGCTCATCTCTTGGATCATTCATGTGTTGGCTAACAACACTAACTGAAAAAGCTATGTCAGGCCTTGTAAGAGATAAATAAATTAACTTACCAACCAATCATTAGTATTGCTCTTTGCACACCGGAATTCCGTTATCATCTTTTCTGAACTTCAAGTTCGGCTCTATTGGGGTTTCGGCTGGTTTGCATCCCAGCATGCCAGTTTCTGCTAGAAGATCGAGGATATATTTCCTTTGACAGATAACTATGCTGTTTTAGACCTTGCCACTTCTATTCCAAGAAAATACCTAAGACTCCCAAGGTCTTTGGTTTCAAATTCCTTGGATAGTGAGTATTTTAGCATTTTTATTTCTTCAACATCATCACCAGTGACTATGATGTCATCCACATAAACAATCAAAATTGTTCTTTTACCTTTTTTATTTACCTTAGTAAACAAGGTATGATCAGTTTGACATTGCTTGTAACCACTTCCGATGACTACTTTGGCAAATCGTTCGAACCAAGCCCTCGGGGACTGCTTTAGGCCATACAAGGATTTCTGAAATTATTACTTGTGAGTTGTCGAATCTTCCTTCATACCTGGAGGAATCTTCATGTACACTTCCTCGGTCAAATTGCCATTTAAGAAGGCATTTTTAATGTCTAATTGATGAAGTGGCCAGTCTTGATTCACGACCAAAGACAATAAGACCTTCACCGTGTTTAGTTTAGCAACCGGAGCAAAGGTCTCTTGGTAATCTATTCCATAAGACTGTGTGAATCCCTTTGCCACCAATCTTGCCTTGAATCTTTCAATGTTGCCGTCTGAATTGTATTTAACAGTGAAGATCCATTTACAACCTACTGATTTCTTCCCTTGAGGCAAATCTGTCAGTCCATGTCTCATTTTTTTCAAGAGCCTTGATTTCTTCCTCAACAGCTTTTCTCCACCTAGGATCATTTAGAGCTTCATCAATTTTTCTTGGAATCTGTATGTTATCAACATTTGCCGTGAAAGCTTTGAATGAGGGCATCAATCGGCTATAGGCAATATATTTTTGTATAGGATGAGCATTACACTTCCTCACACCTTTCCTTTGAGTAATCGGTAAATCATCGGTATTAACAAAAGGAATAGGATTTTCATTATGAGGAGATTCCATACCTTCCAAATTTTCCATGGCAATAGGATTCAGTTCCAACTCTTGGCAACGTCTAGGTTGTAAAGTGGACTTTTCCCTTGTATAAACACTAAGTTCTCTTCTCTCAGGTGGAGGAGTTTTGGAAGGTGATGCATAAGGTCTTGAAGGAGAAGTAGATTGTGAGGGTAATATGGCATGTGGAGATGTAGGCTGTGAAGTTAAAGGTAAATCAATTGAATTTTGAAGGTTATCAAAAAATTGAAACTGAAATTCATTTTGATTCTCCTCATGGATTTCGGTTTTGGAAAAATAAAGATTATTTTCAACAAAGGTAACATCCATAGAGACATAAGTCTTTTTGTAATCGGAGAATATCATTTGTAGCCCTTCTTAGTGGATGAGTAACCAATAAAACACACTTAATTGACCTGGGATCTAATTTTGACCGATGTTGTTGATGAATATGAACAAAGACAGAACAACCGAAAACTTTTAGTGGAAGGTCATGAGACATAGGTTTGAAGCAAGGAAATGTTTCAAGAAAGACATCTTTAGGTGACTTGAAATGAAGAATTCGACTAGGCATCCTATTAATAAGATGAGTGGCAGAAAGGACATCTTCCCCCAAAGATATTTAAGAACATTGGAAGAGAATAAAAGAGACCTAGCTACTTCCAAAAGATGCATTTTTTTTCTTTCGACAATCCCATTTTGTTGTGGACTATCGACACACGAGCTAATGTGAATTATTCCCCTTTCCCCAAAAAAAGATCCTAAATTGTTTGAAAAGTATTCACTCCCATTATCAGTTTTAAGAATTTGGACTTTGCTTTGAAATTGATTTTCAACATTGTTATAAAATTTTTTTTAAGATCCCACCGGTTTCGAATTTGTCTTTCATGAGAAAGGTCCAACTTATCCTAGAGTGGTCATCTATAAAAGTCACAAACCATCTAGATGCACTTATATTTTTAACTTGGGAAGGGCCCCAAATATCACTATGGATGACGGAAAAATGATTGGATGGTTTATATGTAAATGAAGGGTATGTGGTTCTTTGATGTTTAGCAAACTGACAAATGTCACAATGAAAAGACTTGGTTTTTTTAGTAAGAAATAAATTAGGGTACATTTTTGTCAAGATAAAAGAAATTAAGGTGTCCCAACCGAAAATGTAATAACATAATCTCACTCGAAATGTTGTCTGATGTGGGAAGAGGTTTTGAGATGCAACTGGAGTAGGCTCGGTTCGGTGGAGGTAAAGAACCTTGAAGTATGTAAAGTCCACCATACAACTGAGCATTGCCAATTATCTTCCCCGAATCCAGTACCTAAAATTCACAATAATTTGAAGTGAAATTAGCGGAGCAATTCAAATCTACAAAACTTTCTTACTGATAGAAGATTGCAAGTCAGAGAAGGAACAAAAAGAACAGATTGAAGAGAAATATCCTTAGTAAGAAGTATAGTTCATGTTCCTTCTACACATGCTAAGTTTCCATCTGCAGTATTGACATGCTTCGTTGGATTCTGTTTTGTAAAATCTTGAAACAAATTTGCATTTCCTGTCATGAGGTCAGAAGCACCAGAATCTACTATCCATGTGACAAGATTACTATTGGCAATAAAAGAAACACTTGTAACCCTTAAACCCGGCCAAGAAAAAAATGCTGAATTTAGGAAGTCGGTATTAAAAACTTTACCCTCAAGAAACCAATTTTATCTTTATTAAATCGCTTAACTCTTTTGAACAAAATACTCTATAAATAATTATCATTCATCATATTATTAATTACCAAAAATTATAATAAAATATCCGAATTTAAAATAAAACATGCATACGGAACATATTCCCAAATCCCAAATAGTCTCAAGTCTAAATTACAATTCGAATCTGATAAAATATAATGAAAATAATAATAATAACTTGAAAACGGTGGTACGTACTGATGTGAAAATAAACTGAATACGCAAGAGGTCCTCCGAGTACCAGATCGCCTAGAGTCAAATATCTGAAAGATAAACTATAGGGGAGTGAGCTATTGAGCTCAATATGTCTCTAAGTGCAACAATAAAAAAAATACAGTCTTTCTCAAAAATATCACAAGGTAAAACATGTCATTTTAAAAAACACAGTGTAAGATATGATACTAATATATAGTCATAATACCCAACTACAAACACCAATCATAGTGGTGGCAAAGCCAATCGGTCACAGTGGAGGTAGCTCCCCTGAACCCCCACCCCTTATTTCTCCGTTCATAGTGTGGTCAAACCACTCTTCCTCCGTACAACCCACCCCATGCATGATAAAATAATATTTATGAGCACAGTCTCAATACAGTATATCGTACTAAATACGAGGAACACAGTTCAAAAGTTCTGATAATCTCATAAATCACAGTATGCATGAGATCCCAAATCACAGTAAAATCTCAACATAGAAAATAGTCATGCAAAGTTTGTAAAACATTTTACAGAATATAGCACAGACAGAGAACACACCTTAGCCAAAGAAAACTCAACCTATTTAAGGATGCGCTTCCCACAATCATAAGTACTTGGTTCAACGGTTTCGGCATCTAAGAGAAGAATTTTTTTATATTAGAACTATTACCACTACGACACCAAACACTAAACAAAATATTTAAAGACTTATCTGATTCGAATAGCTGATCACCAGACCGTTCAGAAGAACAATTGGATCGAGCAGTACAATATTCGAATTTAACTAAACATCAAGGCTAAAAGATCAAACTCAACTATTTAACCTCTAGTCAATGGTTCGAGTTAAATGATTGGGGTCAAGCTAGCGAGACGGATTAAACACAAGCCAAATTTGATTTAAGCTCGATTCAAAGGATGGTCCAAAAGACCGGGAGTGGGGACCATTCTCCGAAGTTTTTTTACAAACATATAGGAATGGCTTATACCATATTCATATTGAAAATAAATTTATATAACAAAGAAATTAGGAATGTACATGTAATAGTAACCATGGTATACTTATAAAACAGTAGTGATATCCTAGTGTTTATATACATAAATATTAAGCAAAAAGCATTGAATTAATGGAATTATTATAACTATGATTTGACATAATAAAAAGAACTTTGCAAACCCTCAATGTACGAATAAATGGGTGTTATATAAAATATTAAAGAATCGAAAGTAATAAAAATAGTCTTTGTAAACAAATGGAATACCTATTACCTAGTTTATGAGAACACTTGACGTGGTAAAGGGGGAACCTCACAAAACTAAGGCAACCGGCTTTAGCTTGGGGGTTCTACAGATATGCGACGGAGTGGAAGAGATAGAGAGGGCCCGGGTGTACAAAGGGATTGAAAGAATAGAACCAGTACATCAAAGAGAAAGTTTTGACTAAGATGTGCGGTGGCTCGAACTGGCAGTTGTTGTGTACGACACAGAAATGTGAAGAGCGGGTTGATGGTGGCGGTAGCGTTAGGAAGGAAAATAGTTGGGTTTTAGGGTTGTTTGCTTCTCCAGCCAAGAAGAAAAAGTTGTTTTAGGTAAATTTAGAATATATATATACATAATAGTAGTGGGTTTATAAAATAATAAAAAAGATAAATAAAAATAAAATGAACAAATATAAAAAGATTAATTTTGACAGTGGAAAAAGAGAATTAGAATTCAATTAGAATTAAAAAGGTCAATCCCACAACAAGTCCTTAAAGTTTTAGAAAATTACCAATTAGTTTATGAGCTTTCAAAAATTATGAATTAGTCCTCAAAAGTGATTACTTTTACAAATTGATCTCAATTTCTGATTTTCTAGAACAAAACATTTTGAATTAAAAGAATACCCAAATGTTAGGGTTTCATAAATTGAGAGTTTAAAATTAGGGTTTTTAATTTAGGAATTTCAAAATTTGGATTTTTAAATTGGTGATATTTTGGGTGTTACAACACTGCCTGCATGTGTAGTGCTCACCATAATCTGATCAGTGGTGGAATTTGAATAAGGTCCTAAACTAATTTTGGAAGAAGAATATATCTGCATTTTCTAGGTTGTAAGGATCGTAACCTAAACTGATACCATGTTAATAAAGGAGGATTGAGAGAATAGACTTGAGTTTTCTTATTCTCACTTGATGAAAAAATACATTTGAGTACATCTCTATTTATAGGCTATTTACATAAGTGTTCCTAACTAATCAAACACTCTAGGTTAGCCTTATCTTATCTAAAGAGATAAAAAATTTACAAATATTCAAAACATTTAAAGTATTCAAACTTTCTATCTTATCTTACTGTAGATTGTAAATATATTTTTATGTATTTTAGTCCTAGTAAATAACTAAATAGCTAAGTCTTATCTAACTTAGTGATAAGTTAAATCTTATCTTATCTAAATTTAAATTTCTAATATTTTAAATAATAGATAGAGATAGAGTCATACTTAGCTAGGATTGTTGTAATTTAGTCCTATAAAAGGGACTCACTTCTTTTCTGTAAATCATGAATTAAAACAGAGAAAACATTTATTCTCTGCTACAAAACCTCTATTATTTACATGGTATCAGTTTGGGTTTTTTAGATCCTCTAAAATCTTGTGCAATGCATACCACTTCCACATCGTAAATCAGTTCAAGATCCGAATCAATGCTTGTCTTCTTGATCAGCCTACAACATCCAATATTCCGCATGGTAGTATTTCATTTCTCTCCAACACTACTCAAATTCTATGGATAGTGGATTCGGTGCTCTTGATCATATGACAGAAACAAAGATGTGTTTTTGACTCTTACAAAACAGCATCACAAGAAGCATGTGAAGACTGCAAATGGGTCATTGACTGAGGTGGAAGGGACTGGAATAGTCTTTCTTAATAAGGATATTGTGCTAAACTTTGTCCTTTATTTTCATGATTTATAATGCAATCTTTTATACATAGCGATTGTGTAGTGATTTGCGAGTGCTATACTAAATTGATTTGCATGGATGTATTTTTCAGGAAATGGATTCGGAGAAAGTAATTGGCAGTGCTAAGCTGTGCAGTGGACTATACATCATTGAAGGCCAAGCACTTCCCAAGGGACAAGTCCTACCAAGTTGCACTCTCAATTCTGTTTGTTTTTCCTCCCAAATTTCTACTTTAAGTTCCAATGAAATTTTGTTATGGCATTTTCGCCTTGGACATCCTAATTTTTCTTATCTCCAAAAATTGTTTCCCAAATTATTCATTCATAAAAATCCATCATCTTTTACTTGTGATATATGCCAGATTGCAAAACATATTCGAAACCCTTATCCTCAATCGTCTTACACACCATCTCAACCATTTTCCCCCATCCATAGTGACATTTGGGGCTCTTCTAAAGTTAAGAATATTACTGGGAGTAGGTGGTTTGTATCCTTTATTGATGATCATTCTAGAACTACATGGACGTATTTAATTAAGGATAAATCTGAAATTGGGGGTATATTTAGAAAATTCTATATGCTGATTGAAACTCAATTTTGCAGCAAAAGTCAAATTTTGAAAACTGACAATGAGAGTGAATTTTTTACTACTACTTTGGGAAATTTTCTTCGAGAGCAAGGTATTATACACATTAGTTCTTGTGTGGATACTCCACAACAAAATGGAGTGGTTGAGAGGAAGAATAGACACCTTTTAAAGGTCGCTAGATCATTGTTGTTTTCTTCTAATGTTTCTAAGCATTTTTGGGGGGAAGCCTTGCTTATTGCTATATACCTCATTAATAGACTACCCAGTAAAGTATTAAAATTTCAAACTCCTAAGGAAGTTCTTCTTAAACAGTTTCCTTCTTTTAAACATATGTCTTGTACATTACCTGCTAAAATATTTGGGTGTTATGCTTTTGTTCATATCCATAAGCAGTTTCGAAGTAAATTGAATCCAAGGGCTATCAAGTGTATTTTTCTTGGGTATTCTCCTCTTCAGAAGGGTTATAAATGTTATTCCCATGTCACTCGTAAATTTTATGTTTCTATGGATGTTACCTTTCATGAATTACAACCTTTTCCCTCAAATTATGAAATCCATGGGGAGAGTTTGGATGAATTTCAGCCAGAACCAGTCCAGCTACCTATATATATTCCTACATCCACCATAAACAGTCCTATATGTACCAAAGATATTCCTTTATCCACCATAAATATTCCTACATCCATAACAGATCCTATTCCTTCAATACTCCATGTAGAACCTCCATCTCCAATACCAAATTCACTACCTAAAACTCCACAAAAACCTTCTTTAGAAACTCAACTTGGGACAAAGGAACTAAGTGTCTATACAAGGAAGAAAAGACTTACTTCACAGAAAACTACACAGCTTAGGACTGCTCAAGAACTGGAACCAATTCCATTATCCCTAGAGGATGAAGAAGGTATGGAATCTACGAGTAATGATATTATTATCCCTTCAATTGATACATCTTATCTACCTATTGCTCAAAGAAAAGGTGTCAGGAAATGTACCAGTCATCCGATACAAAAGTACATGGCTTATGGGAAGCTGATGCCTTCATTTAGAGCCTTCACTGCCAGAATTGATAAGATGCATATTCCTCAATCTGTACATGAAGCCTTGAAAGATCCAAAATGGAAGAAGGTTGTAGAAGATGAGATCAAGGCACTGGAAGCAAACAAAACCTGGGTTATGACTGATTTACCACCTGGAAAAAGGGCAGTGGGCTGTAAATGGGTATTTACAGTCAAACATAATGTCGATGGGAGCATAGAAAGGTTCAAGGCTAGACTGGTGGCGAAGGGATTCACTCAGTCTTATGGGATTGACTACCAAGAGACATTCGCACCAGTGGCAAAACTTAATACCGTGAGAGTTTTATTATCTCTTGCTGCAAATCAAGAATTGCCACTTCACCAGCTTGATATAAAAAATGCATTCCTAAATGGAACTCTAGAAGAAAAGGTGTACATGCAAAAACCACCTGATTTAGATGAAGACTCAAATTCTGGTCAGGTATGTAAACTACAGAAATCATTATATGGTCTCAAACAATCACCTCGGGCTTGGTTTGATAGATTTACTAAAGCCATTCTAAACTTCGGCTATCTACAATGTCAAACTGACCATACTTTGTTTGTCAAAACTTCTCATGAGAACAAAAAGGCTATCTTAATAGTCTATGTTGATGATATAATCATCACATGTGATGATTCTATGGAAATCAACAGGTTAAAAGAGTTTTTGGCAACTAAATTTGAAACTAAAGATTTGGGTTACTTGAGATACTTTCTAGGAATGGAAGTGGCTAGATCAAGCACCGGAATTGTAATCAATCAAAGGAAATACATTCTAGACTTGCTTTCAGAAACTGGAATGTTGGGGTGCAAGCCAGCTGAGACACCTATGGAGTATAATCTGAAATTTAGAATTGATGACAAAGGAATTCCAGTGGACAAAGAACACTATCAAGACTAGTAGGTAAGCTGATTTACTTGTCACTTACAAGACCAGACATTGCTTATTCTGTTAGCATTTTAAGTCAGTTCATGAATGACCCTAGAAAGGAACACTTAGAGACAGTAACCAGAATCTTGAGATATTTAAAGATGACACCAGGTCATGGACTGATTTTTTTTCTAAAAATGAGTCCAGAAAAGTGGAAGTCTTCACAGATGCAAGCTGGGCAGGAGAACTGACTAGTAGAAGATCCACTAGTGGATATTGTACTCGAGTTTGGGGGAATCTAGTGACATGGAGGAGCAAGAAACAATCAGTGGTCTCAAGGAGCAGTGTAGAAGCTGAATTTCGAGCCTTGGCACTTGGGATTTGTGAAGGAATTTGGATACAAAGACTTTTGACCGAATTACAAATGAATCACAGTGAACAATTTGAGCTTCATTGTGATAGCCAGTCAGCAATCAGCATTGCCAAGAATCCAGTTCACCATGACATGACCAAACACGTGGAACTAGACTGTCACTTCATCTCAGAAAAGGTTACTAATGGAACAGTCAAGCTCAACTTTGTTCCAACTCACAAACAGCTAGTTGATGTACTCACCAAGGCACTTCCAAGAACCACCTTTGATGAGCTTACATCCAAGCTGAGACTCTACAACATATACTCACCAACTTGAGGGGGAGTGTAGATTGTAAATATATTTTTATGTATTTTAGTCCTAGTAAATAACTAAATAGCTAAGTCTTATCTAACTTAGTGATAAGTTAAATCTTATCTTATCTAAATTTAAATTTCTAATCTTTTAAATAATAGATAGAGATAGAGTCATACTTAGCTAGGATTGTTGTAATTTAGTCCTATAAAAGGGACTCACTTCTTTTCTGTAAATCATGAATTAAAACAGAGAAAATATTTATTCTCTGCTACAAAACCTCTATTATTTACACTTACTATATACAAATTCTATCCTATTAAAAGATAAGAGTTAGATATTAAACTACTTAATTATCTAAACTAATTAGTTGTGGTGTTATTATGTCTGTTCTTTCTCCCTCCTTTTATTTTATCTTATCTGTGCTCCCTGCTTATTCAACAATTGCATGTCATGGTCTTTTTCAATTTTTATCTTTTTAACACATTTTGTAGTACATTATCTAGCTACTTATATACTAATTTGACTTTTCCATTTCAGGTTTACAAACTTGTACCCAGCAAATTATCTGTTTCGGTAACTATCCATTGATGTCTGAGTTCCGTGAGGTATGTTGGCGCTGCAGCACCAGACTTGCTTTGGACCTACAAAATCACAAAGTTATTACCTAATTTAATCATGAAAGAAAGAAATTAAACTAACATAAAAACTGCTAGAAATTAATAAATCCAAATTAAAATTTCAAGGATTTGGCTAAATCTAGTGCACAAAATTCGACCAAATAACGCTATCGGATAGAATTATCATATTTTAGCTAGCACAGTCGATATTTCATGGTTTTGGATATCATTTGAAGGTCCTAGAAATTAATTATATATGCAGTTCTTAAGATTCGGCCTCCATTAGCAAGAGGTGGTTGGATGATCATAGAAGGCAATGTAGATTGTGGCTTTTTGAATGAGAAATAGTCTTTAATAATAATCATTATAGTTGGGTGGGTTTATATTTGTGATAAGTTCTAGGGTGAGCTTTCTGAAACAAGCTTTGCATCAGCTCCAATTACGCAAAACATTACCTAATTATACAAATTATTACAACTGAGTAATATAGTCAAAAGTGAAGTTTTGTCCATGTACTGTTAAACTGAGTAATTTAATCTTTGTACATTCGATATTGGTGCAAATACGTAAAATTGGTACCGACATGGACTCTTGTTCTTTGATGATCACATATGCTCTTTTTGAGACAGTAATAACCACATTTACCGAGGATAGATTTTCTATAATCAAGATCATTTCCAAGACTCAGGGTCAGTTTGCATGGGCGATGAAATTAATTCCGGCAAGACTAAAAAATTGAAACTCAGTGAGGTGAATTTCCTCCACAGCAGATATGCCAAAAGACTCTCGAGGGAGGTGTGGTAAGGTTGGGGAAAATCCTCATAAGTGCCAAGACCCATCACACTGTAGGTTCAGTGGGATCCAAAGGGTCCTTAGACAAGGATTTCAGCTGCCCATAGCATTTAATTTCCAATGAGTCTAGCTGATGTTGGTGCAGTGAAAATGGATCTTTTGACCCTACTGTTGTGCTCCAAACAGATTCAGGCAAACTCGTACATGTTATTAGATCTGGTTATATGGCTAGTGATGGGCTTAGATCTGGGGAAACAAAAACCACTATTTTATTAGTGTTTTTTAATATTTCTAGTTTAGTGGGTGTGATTCATTGTTTAATATATTTTATAGTTTTTCATATTGTAATCCTAGTCTCTCTTTAGTTTAGAAGAACATGTTGTCCAACTGTTCTATGGCATTATCTAATATAATATGGGTTATATTTTGATACACAAGCTGTGTAAAAAATATTTACATAACACTTTTATAAAATTTAAAACTTAAATCCAAAACCCTAGCACCCTAAACCCTAAACTCTAAATTCTAACTATAAACCTTAAATTCTACACTATACACACTAAACTCTTACACCTTAAACCCTAAAATTAAAAATTAAAAGGCTTGTGTAAAGTATTTTTCATATAATATACATACACTACCACTCATTATTAATTGGGATAGTCACCTAATAGGTGCTGACTGCTGCGGTTGGTCAGATTCTTCTTCCATGTAAATTTAACTTTGTTTAGAATTAGTTTGAATATGATTCAAAACGAAAATAAAAGAAAAAGGCGGAGAGAAATCAGCTATGCCATTTTCATTTTCATGCCCTCATGCAACAACAAACCTCAGATTTCAACGCCAAACAAAAAAGCCTTTCTCCATCATATACAATTTGCTTCATTTCATTTCCCCAGCCTTCCCGGTTATCTTCTTAACACTAAGTTCCCAATCCGAGATGCTACCCAATAGAACCATCACTTTGTTGACTTCCAATAGTTTTCGAATTCATTGCGGCATTTCATCAGACAGTAACAGTGCTAACACCAAGAAAAGTTTCAGAGAATGGGTTGAGTGGATTTGTGAAGTGATTTCCACTGCATTTCCACTATGGTTTTCTTTAAGATGTCTGCTTGGGTGCTTCAACCCAGGTTCTTTCTGTGGGATTACTCCCAAGTGGAGCATTTTTGGTCTTACACTTACTATGCTTGGTATGGGTATGACTCTTACTCTAGACGATCTTCGTGGTGCCCTTGCTATGCCTAAAGGGTTGATCTCTGGTCTTGTGCTCCAATGTTCGGTTTGTATTTATATCTTATTGTTGTTTGTATCAAACTGAGGTGGAATTTATTGAGTAACAAATTGTGGGTTTATAGTAATTTTTATCCCCATGGAAATTGAACAGCATCTTGACTTGTTACCAAATAACCGTACCAAATCTGAATCAGGCATTTAAATCCAACTCTGACAATAACTTTGGGTATGTGTAAGACAGCATCTTAGCTATTCCTACTACTTTGGTGAATGCTTATAAACTGGAAAACAGTGGGTGACTTGTTGCAGGTGATGCCCTTATCTGGGGTTTTTGTTAGCAAGCTTTTAAATCTGCCATCTCGGTATGCAACTGGTTTAATATTGGTTGGTTGCTGTCCTGGTGGTAAGCTTATTGTCACTCTCCGCATGTGTATTGTATATGTTACTTCTCTATCCTGGTCATCCTCTTGGTAGTGCTTCAATCTTTCATTTCAGCTGCCGCAAGTATCATTGTCACATATCTTGCCCGGTATGCGAATTTTTCTATCTGTACTATGCAATGTTCTATAATTCTCGACTCCTTTTCCTGACGATCCCGATGATCATGCTTTCTTCCAGAGGAAATATCGCACTTTCTGTGCTGATGACTGATGCAAGCACTCTGTCAGCTGTGGTTAGTAAACCAGAACTTTCGCCTCATCATGTTTTTTTTCATTAATGGGTGTTTTAAGAGTATTTTTTTGATGAGTCTACTCATTGACTCTATCTTAACTGTATTATGCTACATGTGTGAGTGCTGAATTATGAGTAAATATTTGAGGCCATAATTTTTTCATGTCTTCCTAACGGCAAATCTGGTCTGAGTTTACTGTATTTCTTTTTCGAAAGAACGTTTGAGGTCGTATTTTTATGATATACATATGGAAAACAGAATAGCAGTTACTGTTAAATTGAGATTATTTTCACATTGGCCTGTTTATGAACTTGGGAAACATCAACAACCTTTCTTCTAAGAACCGTATAGGATTTATGTGATAAGCAACATTGAATCCTGATTGAGTTGATTATTAACTTGAATTTATTAGGATGAATACTTCTTGAGGGTAGGATTTATAGTACTATTTGTTGGATTACAATTTACATTCTTAGACTATTTCCTGACATCACATCAATTAATATCACCTTATTCCCATTTATTTATTCCTCAGATTCTGACCCCCTTTCTCATCGCCAAGCTAGCTGGGCAATCTGTTGCAGTGGATGCGGTTGGACTGCTGAACTCAACACTGAAGGTGGGTGAATTCTTTTGTCGCATAACCTTTTTTCTAAATATAGTCCATTCCTTCTTCTGGTTAGTACTTAAACATGCTATTACCCCAGGTTGTGCTTCTTCCCGTATTGTGTGGTGCATTCCTAAATCAGTATGTTAATTTTTTTTCTCCTTTTATGCCAACCATTGCTGTTGGAACTGTCGGCATTCTGTGTGGAAATGCAATCATTTCATCTGATCTACAATTCGTGCTAGCTTCAGTCATTGTTCGTGCACTTTTTTCCCCCGAGAGTGCTTTTGCAATTCTTTCATCCGGTCTACAAGTTGTGCTAGCTTCAGCCCTTCTTCATGCATCTGGGTTTCTCTTCGGCTATATTCTTTCAAGGGCTCTTGGGCTTGATGTGGCATCATCACGAACCATCTCTATTGAGGTTGGCATGCAGGCATAGAAACCTTTTCAAGCAGTTTGTTTTCAAAGAACCTAGTTTCTCTTTGGTTCGTCTGGGGATTCATCTAGCACTATTGATATGGTTAGAACAATTCAAATATAGATCATAGTTGTTTAACATGAAAAATAATGGTGTGGTGGCATGTTGTTGATTTTTAGTTGAAACAGATAAGGAATAATCTATTCATTTGCAAGATCAATCATTTTATTCAGCTCGTCGATGTTTCAGAACTTGGTTCTCGGATTTGTTCTTGCTACTCAGCTCTTTCAACATCCATTGACTGCAGTACCGTGTGCGGTGTCCAGCATATGCCACCCGATTTTTGGTATTGTATTGGCCGGAATTTGGAGACGTGATGCGCCAAATCAGAATCCTTTGACAATAATTTCCAATGATTCTAGCTGATGTCGGTGCATTTGCTTCTGGTTACATGGCTAATGAAGGGCTTAGATCCGGGGAAATAAAGACGACTATTGTTGAGGTTTTTTTTAAGTCATTCATTGTTTAACACATGTTATAAATTTTTATATTGTAATCGTTGTGTATTTTTTTAATTTAGAAGCAAATGCAGTCAAGCTGTCCCATGGCATTATTTTGAACTGTGAATTGAGATAGATCACCTAATAGGTGCCGACTGCTGAGGTTTGTCTAATTGTATTATTATTTTTGGTCTTATTTTGTGGGAAAAATTAGAGAAATAATGCAATTGAAAAAAAAGGGAAATAAGATTAGATGGAGATTTAGGGCTCGTTCGGTAACACGTTTGGAATTATGTTTGGAGGAAAATTGGCTCCCGAACAAAAAAGCTTCGTCGAACACTATGTGTTTGCCTCTCTTCATCGTGTTTTTGCGTCTAATTTTGGTCTCAAATGCCGGTTTTGGAAAACTAGAATTTCTAGCTTCTCCAATGCTACTTCTTCGCCGTAAACTTGGGTTTTGCCAACTCTGCCGAACGGAGCCTTATTTAGAGATTTACAACATTCGTGATAGTGCGAGGCGAACTTGTCGTTTAGTCCTTTATGAGTTATCAATGTAATGATTATTTTATGAAACTCTTCGAGTAGTCTCGACGAGTTTGATTTATTTATTTAAATGTAAGGATACTCATCGAGAAAAGTTTGAATCAAATTTTAAAAATTTATTTTAATTCGTTTTAGATTTATGTATACTCTAACTTTAAGAACTAGTCGAATATCTCTCTATATAAAAAAAATAAATCAAAGGAGCTTGCTGGAACTACGTAACGACTTCTATAAAATATTCAATTTTTTTTTTTTGTGATTTGTAGAGACTACATATTTCCCTAAATGATTACCTACCCTATTTTCTTTTTTTCAGTGGCATTATTTCTCATCATTTAACGAATATCTCCGTGCCTGAGTTGCTGCTGTCCTTTCCAACTCTCTCATCATTCGCTGTCTACTCACACCAATCAGAAATGCAGTCCTCGCTTTCAAGCCCATATTCAACAACAAACTTCAGATTACTACACAAAACAAATGCCCTTTCTTTATCATACCCAAATCTCTTCATTTCATATCCCAAGCCTTCCACTTCTCCATCTTTTAACTTGACACTAAGATCCCAATCCCAGAAGCTGCCCGGTAGTAGAACCATCAGTTTGTTGACTTCCAATCGTTTCAGAGTTCATTGCGGTATTTCGTCGGACAGTTACTGTGCTAACAACAAGAAAAGTTTCAGATAATGGGTTGAGTGGGTTGGTGAAGTGATTTCCACTGCGTTTCCGCTATTGGTTTCTTTGGGATGTCTGTTTGGGTTGTTCAAACCAAGTTATTTCAATTGGATGACGCCCGAGTGGAGCATTTCTGGTCTTACTCTTACTATGCTTGGTATGGGTATGACTCTTACCCTCGATGATCTTCGAGGAGCTCTTGCTATGCCGAAAGAGTTGGTCGCTGTTTTTTTTCCCTCCAATATACGGTTTGTTTTCTCTTTTTTTCATAATTGTTTATGTTGAACTGAGGTGGTATTTAGAGTAACAGTCTGTTTTACAGATCGTGTTAATTTACGACAGTGCCATGTCTTCTCATTTTAATGAATTCCTTGTCTTGGGGTTGCTTTTATTGGCGGATCTCAACATCATTTCATGTGTCCAGCTCCTTTCATGAACTTGAAATTACCAACTCAATGGCATCATATCATGCAACACTGCAGCGATGTGAACACACATGAGCAGAATGGCTTATTCTGTAGAGCAATATAATTCTGTAATTTATTGCATACATTAACATGCTTCTAATCTCAAAGCATTGGATGCAGTGAGAGAAGGGTTATGATTCAGTCCATTATTTTTTCATCCATTAATATCTAATACATTGATCTTCACCATTTAAATGTGTAGTAGCCATATGCCAAATAGATATTAAATGTGAAAATCAAGTTGTGAATGGTGATTAATGGAAAGTATTGGATAGTAGCCAAACCTTTGAGAGAAAGATTTCACAATATATATGCATGTTTATATGTATACGTCGTTTTGATAAGTACTTATAAACTTGGAAAACAATGGGTGAGTTGTTGCAGGTGATGCCATTATCTGGGTTTTTTGTGAGCAAGCTCTTAAATCTGCCATCTCACTATGCAGCTGGTTTAATATTGGTTGGTTGTTGTCCTGGTGGTAAGCTTTACGGTCTGTAACACCCCAAAAATCCCCCAATTTCGGAAAACCCTAGATGTTGAAATCCTTAATTTAGAAACCCTAGAATTTTGGAATTTCAATTCTAAAACCCTAATTAAAGAATTGGAATTGGTTTATCCTAAAACGTTTTTAGTGGCTAAATTGAGTAAAAATCAAAATTTGGTGACCATTCTGTAATGCGGGTGAAGTCAGGGACCCTTTTTTAGTAATTTTCCCTTTTACCTAGGGTATTTAAACCCCATTATAACAACCCTACCAGCTTTTGTTCTTTATTTTTCTAAGCTGCGGCCGCACCCCCTTTCTTCTCTAAGCTTCCTCTAAAATTAAACTACCGACCCTTAACCTTAGTTTCCGATCAAGCCTCCAACGCCGACCGTTCATAAATCTATGGCCACCATTCGTCTCCTCATCGTCGTCCGACCATAGCTCGCTCATCTCTTCACCCTTGTTGTCTGTTGTTTGCTTAGAAACGACATGTAACCGTTCGAAACACCTTTCGGTTTTTCAGTCGAAGCCTTGCTTCGCCGCCCTCCATCCTTTCGATTTTGGGTAAGCCTTTAGATCGTTGCTTTTCTGTTCTTTTGATTCGTTAAATGGTAGTTGATCTCGTTTTGTTTAATTTTTTGGCCAGTAATGACCATAATGGTCTCCGATGTGTGCCGCCGGCGAGTTCGCATTGCTACTGCTAGTTGTTATGCCGCTATCGCCGATTGGGTTTCATGTTGTTGCCGTCGCCGTCCTTGCGCCGTTGCCGTGTTGTTGAACCACCATCGTTCATCATCTCTGTCACCATTGGTCATCCATAGTTGACGCCATTTGAGTACTAGAAACCTTTGAGTCTTTGCAACTTTGGTTGTAAGTTGGGTGTTGTGGGCAGTGATAGTGAAAACCAATTATTGAACCCACGTTTTTTAATCTTTATTTTTGGCAGTGAATGGTTGGTGGGACCCTCATGCCATGGAGTTGAAATTGAAATTGGTTTGGCAGTGGATGCTGTTTGTGTGCATTGATGGTGGGGCCCATGTATTTTGAAAGTGTAAAATCTCAATTGTGAGAGGGAGAACAACGTGATCTGGCTGGCCCGTGAGTGAAACCATATTTGGCTGAGCCAAGTCCGTGTATAGTCAAACTGTGGTGTCACCTGCCTTGTTAAATTGGTTCGAGACCTAAGTTGAACCAGTGTGTTGGATAGAACTTGACTGTGTTGTGAATCGAGCCAGTCTCTAAATCGAACCGCTTAGCTGAACCAGCTTTGTTATGAACCGAATTATTCTGAAACCAATCGAGCCTGAATTTAATCGAGCGAATATATTTATCTGGATTTAATTTACGAAATAAGTATGTATTTTGTGAATTTTGAAAATATTCGAATTAAAGTATTGATTCGAATATTTTATTTTGTTTTAGACGACATCAGATCTGAGAAAGACGAATCGCCACCTCCTTCGCCCGATCGGTCTGTCTGTGCACGTCCTTCGAGGTCTTCACATGAGTATGCTTTCAGATCAGTATTATGTTTTTAGTTGGTGGCTTAGTGTTAGAAATGGCTATTAATATAGAGTTATCATCGTAAGTGCTGATTCAGCTTGGCCTGAGCGTGAGCCGCGTTCTGCTCGGCATTAGAGCTACTGTGATATATTCTGAAAAATAATATTTTATATTTTGCTTGATTTATTGTCGGATTGATTGTGATTTGGAAATGTTTTGAAAACATCATGCGTGGCTTATTAAATTGTGTTTTAAATCAAGCATCAAATTTTCGAAAAATGAGACACTTGTAAGAGTTCGGATTTATGATTTTACAAATCATATCATGTGTCATGAGATCGGAATTATGTTCGGAAAAAGCGAGGGAAACCTCTACTCTGGAGAGGGCAACCTCCACTCTGTATGATATCGGATAGTCGGGTATTGAATCATGCATCGGACATCATATCATTATGATTTGAATTTATCGGATTTGTTTTCTTTTCAGAAAAAAATTTATTAGAAAATAAAATACTATTTTGTTTGTGATTGTTTGTACTTTAGAGACACACTAAGCTCTTTAGCTTACTACCCATAGTTTCTTCTTTCAGATACTCATACTGATTAGGCTACTCGATACTTGGAGCATCTTGCATTTTATTGAGATATTTTATTATTCAGTATGAATTCTTTTTAATTATTTCAGATTAATGTTTTAACATATTTTGGAATATTTTTTTTTGTAATTCGTACATTTGAGATATTTAAATTGGGAATTTGTTTCAACATACATTTCTGGATTTAATTCGGATGTTTTATTGAATTTTCATGATGTGTTTTAATGTTGGTGATTCATCATTAACTGGGTTAATTTACGATAATTATTATTATTTAATAATAGTTTTGTTTCATAAATAAGTAAACCTAAAATGCGTTTCTTGAAGGATAAGTTTTCCAAACTTAACTCTCAAGATTTAATCTAAGAAATTAAGTTAAATTTAGGGGTTACACGGTCGCTCTTTCCATGTAAGGTATATTACTTTGCTTCTCAATCCTTGTCTTCGTCTTGACAGTGCTTCAATTTTTCATTTCAGGTACAGCAAGTAACATTGTCACATATCTTGCCCGGTATGCAAATTTGTCTATAGGTATCTTTGATCGTTCCTTAATTATTGGTGCCTTTGCCTGATAATCTGATGATCTTGCTATCTTCCAGAGGAAATGTCGCACTTTCTGTGCTGATGACTGCTGCAAACACACTGTCAGCTGTGGTTTGGAAACTAGACCTGTTGCTTCATCCTTTCTTATTAATAGGTGTTCTAAAAATATTTTCGACGAGCCTCCTCGTGTTAAATGTCTTAACAAGTATCCACCTGTGGGGGCAATCTTATGATTGATGGCCATCCTACAAGGGGGAGTGCTGAATTATGAGTAAACATCCGATGCCACCATTTTATCAATCTGGTTTGAGTTTCCATTCTTTCTTCTTTTAATAAAAAAATAAAAGAAAACAGCATTTGGGTTAGATTTTAAAGAACACATATATCAGATCCTGTTAGATTGAGGTGTATTTTGCATTGGCCTGTTTAAGACTCGGGAAACATCAATCACCATTCTTATGAGAACCGTCTGGGATATTACGGACATGCATTTCTGGAGGGGAGAATTCACATTACCATCTGTTGGATTGCATTCTTAAACATCGCGTCAATTAATATTCTTCTTATTCCCATTTATTTGTTCTGCAGATTATGACCCCCTTTCTCACAGCTAAGCTGGCAGGGCAATACGTTGCAGTGGATGCAGTTGGACTGCGAAACTCAACGCTGCAGGTGAATTCTTCTGTTGCATAACTTATTTTTTCAAATATAGTTCATTCCTAGTTGTGTTTAGTACTTAGCCATGCTATTACCACAGGTTGTGCTTCTTCCTGTATTGGCTGGTGCGTTCCTAAATCAATATTTCAGTGGCCTGGTTAAACTTGTTTCTCCTATATAATGGCATTTGGTTAATTGAATATACAATTAATTCGTTTTTATATATTATTATATCATTAAATTCAAAATGATTTGTATTTTAAAAGACGTCTTGCTTGTTAAAAAAGATTATGACCTTGTCTGACAATTAGTGGATAGCTGATAGTTGATAGCAGATTACATTAGCTGATAGTTGATAACATTAGTTGCTTTGACTAGTGGATTGCATTAGTTGATTGTATAAAAATGTTTGATAAAATTAACTAATAGTTGATACTTGTTTAATTATTTGAAAAAAATTTGACATAAATATATGATTATATTCAATACTTGTTTGAATAATTTATTAGTTTTTAATATTTTGTATCTATTAATATTAATTTGATTATGAAAAATATTTTTTAATATCGTTACAAAGCATATATGAATGATGTATATATTATTTTTTTATTTGTGAAATTCTCTTTTTAGTATAATTTTAATAATTATTAAATTTAAATATATATTAATCTATATATTAATTTCTTATTTTCAATAAAATCATACTTGCCGATAAAAAAATATTTTCTTATTTATAATTTTTTTTTAATTTTATTAGTTATTCAAATTTATATTATTTAGAAAAAAAATTATAATTATTAAGGACAAAAGAGTCTTTGTAAATATTTTATTCAAACCTCCCATTCAAAAAGTTCCTAAAATGAACTTTTTCAAAACGAGGGGTTTCACCTCAATCCGCTATTTACTAAACATCTAAATAACCGGATTTGACTGGTCAAACCTCTAAAAATACTTCAAACTTTTAATTTTGATTTAAAAAAACTGTTTACCAAACATAGCCTATAACTTTATTTTATAAGAATTTGACGTCAAGAGGATTATCTTAGTTCAAGGAATCGTGCTGATGGCTTTAATTAATGGTCAATGATCCACAGTTCAAACATCATTTTTTTTTATTAGTCTCTTCTATCTTTGTATAACTTAATGATCAATAAGAACTCATATTCAAACTTCAAAAGCAAAAACAAATTCTTTAGTCTATAAAAAATATATATTTAATAAAGATGAACATTCTATCTATTCGATTTATTTTTAAAAAAAATATTGGTTAAATAGACTTGTAAAACTGATAGAATTGATTGTACTACCCCGTCCTACTGAAAATGTCTAGTATTGACTTTTTTAAGTCAAACTTTTTAAACTTTGACTATTTATTACTTTAAATGTATTATTGGTAAAAATATGAAAAAATATGTTTTAAAAACGTTTAAAAATATATATTTTATAAAATGTAATTAATTTAAATAATTGTGGTCAAAGTTAAATTTTTTTGACTTTTTAAAAGTCAATATTGGACAAAATTAGTGGGACAGAAGGAGTATTTATTTGGTTTTAAGTATTTGGAGTTTTAAGATTCACGAAAGGGGGAAAATCACACTTCTAGAAATTACAAGTGTTAGATGTTAATATCCGTGATTTTATGTTTTGATTTTTTTTAAAAAAAATTAATGATGCCTTGTTTTGGTTATATAAAATATTATGATAATAAATAATCAAGTTCATAACTTGGTTTAGTGTCTTAAGGGTTAAGTAGTTCGCCTTTAAGTTTGCGCTGTCCTTCCAAAATTACATTTTAATTTTTTAATTTTAAACCAATCAAATAATAAATTATTTATAATCATTTGATTTATTGAGTTTAATTTAATAAAAAATATTTATAATTAATTTAATAAATATTTTTTATTGACATGACATCATCACTTACTCATACGTTCTTTTAGATGCTTTTCCATAACCATGTTTGAAAATTTCAAATAAGACAATTAAAAAAATAAAACTTTGATACACAGATCGTATAAAATTAATTTTACACAAGTTTATATATTTACACTATAAAAACTTAAATCTTAAATTCTTAACCCTAACCCTTAAAAACTAAACCCCACACTCTAAACCCTAAACCCTAAATTCTAAACACTAACCTTAAATTCTAAACCTACAACCTAATCCCCTAAACCTTAAACCCTAAATTAAAATCCTAACCCCCAAAATTAAAAAAGAAATATGAAAAAAAGGAAATATGAAAAGGTCTTAAGCAAGATAAATAATTAAAGATAAGGCTGTATTATGCACTCCATTATCTTATTTTATTTTTTTGAGCCAAGATATCCACTGCTGATAGCAGTAACTAATTCCTTCGTCGCGGGTGTTTTCACTAAAAGATAAACGGTTGATCAAAAAATATACTCTATTTTCATTGGTAGGAATCAAACTTCTGACCTCATGATTAAGGGGTGAGGTAAGCAGCTACCACACCATATCTCATGATTATCTTATTTTATTTTTTAATAAAAAATAAAAGCTAAAAGTCTTATTTTTCTTTTTGAAACGACTGCTTTATTATTATTATATTTTTTTATTTCAGTAGACAAACAAAAAATCAAAGTCAAGGAACTCGGTCTTCGTAAAATTTCAAATATAATTGAATATAGTTAATCACTTGCTTTAAGTAATTGGTCGATACAAATTCCTCGTTCAAACATTTGATTAACAAATTATCTACAAAAATTAATTATTTACTTATGGGTTAAATGCATATATAATCCTAAAGCTGTCCATTTTTCTTATTTTGGTCCTTTGAATATTTTTTTTATTAATTTGCCTACTGAAATTATAAAAAAAATTATTGTAACATCTACTATTACTTCTCTTCGATAAGATGACATTTGTGACAAAAAAACACACACACAATGTCATGATGAGAATGCATCATTAGTTAATTTTATATAAGAAATAAAAAAAAATCTCAAAATAATTTTTTTAAAAATTATATAAAAAAATCAAAGGCATTAAATCATAAAATAGAATATATTAATTTAAAAAAATAAAAATTTCAATTGACATTCTTATAACAAATAGACTAAGCATGGGATACTGATATTTACCTTTTGCAACTTTAATGATCAAATTGATAAAAGAAAATTATCCAGATACCGAATAAATATAAATAAATAACTTTAGGATTTTATATATAATAAACAATTTTATAAATTCGTCCCTTAATATAAAATTATTCGTCGGTCCCATTATATAACTTTTGTCTTTATATGATACAAAATAATAACACCATAGGATACTGACAACTTGCAACCTTAGTGGAATTTTCTTATACAATTCAGTTTGAATAGAAGGGAAACACTGTTGTTGTTTTTTAATTCAATTGACCAAAGAACATCCAGAAGGACTACGTTGTAAACAAAGCAAGTGGAGATTTTGATATATATATATGTATATATCCCACAATCAAACACGAACTCAAAACACAGCTTTTGCTACTTGCAAATTTACCTACAGAAAGAAAGAAAGAAAGAAGAAGAAACACTGTTTATTCCTTTGTTTTTTAGAGGAAAAGAGAGACATGGCGTCAAAATCATCACTTGAGGTAAATTCTTTGCTGGTTCCAAGTGTTGTGGAGATGGCTAAAGAATCCTCAGCCTCCATTCCCAGCAGATACCTTCGAACCGACATCGAAAAGGCCGTGGTTCCCGACGGTGATCAGGTTCTGGAAATCCCGGTTATCGACATGCAGAAACTGGTTTCCGGAGGACCGAACAATTCCGAAGTCGAAAAGCTTGACTTCGCTTGCAAAGAATGGGGATTCTTCCAGGTTTCTTACAACAACCCATGTCCCATAGTATTAAATTGTGATTGTAGAGTCAGATGCGGTCGCTATGTTACGGTTGCGGACATTGCAGCCTCTGCGGCGTCATTTTTCTCCAAAAAAATAATTATAATTTTAGATGCGGCTGCGGTTTAAAATATTATGACGAGCTTCAAAATTATTACGATGCGGCCGTTACGTTGCGTTGTAGCTGCAATTTAATGTTATGCCACGACCCTAGCCTTGCTCAAAGTCTAAACATAAGTTATGCTGTTGTGTTTACCTGTTTTGATTTTTGTTGAATGAATTCACGTGCAGCTGGTTAACCATGGAGTGGACTCGACTTTGTTGGAGAATCTGAAGGCAGAGATCGATGCGTTCTTCAAGCTTCCGATGGAGGAGAAGAAGAAATGGTGGCAGTCACCTGGAAACGCCGAGGGATTCGGACAAGCTTTTGTTGTGTCCGAAGAACAAAAGCTTGATTGGGGCGACCTGTTCTTCATGGTCACTTATCCTCGCCGTCTTAGAAATCCTAACTTGATCCCCAGCCTCCCTTCCCCTTTGAGGTAAGACTCCACAAAATTATAACTAAATCACAACATGACATGATAGTTTTAAAATTTATAAAAAAATCGAATTAAAAACTTTATAAATGCATTAAGAATACATGACTTGATAATTTTTTTTGGACCGTGTTACTTAAAGTTGATGGTGATTATCAGATATATACTTTACAAAACTCAAATCCTTGAAAAGATAAATATTTTCCTAGAAAACCAACTTTAAAACTTCAAAGTTTAAGTAGGAGGGGTTGTTGTCCTTTCCAATTATTTTTTTGAATAATGATGTTTTAGATTCTTTTAATTTAAATTCGAATCAAATAAAATCTTTGTTTTTTTTTATTTTTATATTTAAATACTTAATTGGTCTTTAACTCCTTTTTTACTGTTTGATCTTAACTCATCCCGTCCATATTAGCGTGGGACATCACATGAGTTGTTGAAGTGAAATATCCACATGATTTTGTGTAACACTTTGGCCAGTTGGCTTTAATTAAGCCTAAAAGTCTACTTTGTTATATATTTTTAATGTTTTTGATGCAGTGAATTGATGGAACGTTACACGTCCGACTTAAATAATTTGTCGACGGGCATGCTAGAGAAAATTGCGGAAGCCCTGCACATGAAATGCGAGGAAATGACAGAGTTCGTCGGAGAAGGAAGGCAAACAATTAGGCTTAACTATTATCCACCATGCGAGCTATCTGACCAGGTCATGGGACTCACTCGTCACTCGGATGCCACTCTCATCACCATCTTGCTTCAGCTCAACCATGTCAATGGTCTAGAGATAAGAAAAGATGGAAAGTGGGTTCAAGTCCAACCCCTCCCGAATGCTTTCATCATCAACGTCGGCGACATCTTGGAGATTATATCGAACGGACGGTACCGTAGCATTGAGCACCGTGGGACTATCCACCCGGTAAAGGAACGGCTCTCGTTTGCGACGTTTTTCGGGCTGGGGTTAGACGGCGAAATGGGCCCAGCACCAAGCTTGATCTCGGAACAAACGCCTGCTAAGTTTAGGAGGGTGAAAGTGCAAGAATTCTACAAAGGATTGTTCGCTCGTAGACTTCAGGGGAAAGCTTATGTTGATACCTTTAAAATTCAAGAGGATTGAAGATTAAATGAGTTGATTTTCTAGTAGTTGGTATAACAAGGGAAGTTCCCCAATATGTTATTATGGGTCAAGTCTTTACTCTTTAGAATAAATTGCATATGTATGCATGTATGAGTGTGTTTTATTGGAACCTAAAGCAAGCATACTTGGATAAACTTGCAAAAAAATATATGTTGTTCTCTTATACTTTAATAAAGATATTCATTTCCATGCCTCTCATAAACTTTAGAAAAAGATTAAAAAAAAGTTAAAGAAGAAGGCTTTCTGAGTGCTGTAGTACTCGATATAGACTTATCAGCCAATGGGTTAGATACCTATGGTTAAACTAAAAAAAGAAGAAGAAGGCTTATACACATGAATGGATTGAGGGTGCAGTGACACCTATGGAATGTTCAAATTTCCTTATAGTTTAAGTATTTTATTTATTTATATCGATTATCTAATTTCGCACTCTTGAATTTTTAATATAACTTCGTAAAGGTTTGCACCTTTAACAATAAGCTATTATGTTTGCCCTTGTTTCAACATAGGGATGAAACTTAGAATGGACCAATGGGGTTATAGCCTTCCAAAATATTAAAAATTAAAAAAATTGAAATAATGGTAAAAATTGTTTATTGTACCAAAAGATATATAATTCATTGTTAGACTTTATAAATATATAATTTTTTAAATAAATAATGTTGAGTTCCGTAATTATTTTTAGGTAAAAAATATTAACCGGTTAGTCAATAGCTTGTATGGTAGAAAGAACTAATAAAATAAGGTATTGTATATTGAAATTATATGATAATATAACATTTAGACACCAAATACCATATATATTAGTTTATTAGGATCTAGAACTTATGTAATAGATTAGTTTAAGATGGATTAGGATAAGGGTTATGAACAATTTAAAAATAAATTTTTAGAGTTGACTAAAATTAATTAAAAGTAATATTTTTATGTCTTTAACGTGGCAATAATTGATGTGTTTAATTATAATAATCTCCATGATTTGTCACTAAATTTAATTATTAAATTGAGAAATTAAATTAATGTAAAATCTACATGCATTTACATTGACCTACAACTTATGTGATAGATTAATTTGGTCCTTCTACTATCATTTTGTTATCATGTTAGTCCGTTGTATTATTTTGTTAAAAAAATTATATACGACCCAATTAAAAGTTGCTACGTATAACAAAAATATGACAAAATCATTTTAAAAATAAAATAAAATCATTTTTTTAAATTTTCATTATGATTCGCAGATTTCCAAACATTTAGCAAATCACTTTTTTTTTTTTAATTTAAGCTCTATCACTTTTTTAAATTCACTTTTAAAAAAGCTCTACCACTTAAAAGTAAATTTCTAGTTCAGAGTCTTCTATATACATTAAATTCTCATTAAAAAAACTCACCTATCAAAGTTAGGTGTGCGACGTGAGTCGGTTCTGATTATTCAAGTCAAAGCCCGAAAAACCAAGAAAATAACCCTAAAAACAGTTCATAGTGTACTTATATTTCCGTGCAACCCTCCCATAAAATATTGAGGCTCTGTTTGATCCTCATCTTTCCCAATTATATGTATACTGTACTTATGTTACTCAAAACTCAGTGGTAAGTATCAAATATAATGTAGGGGTAAAAATCGGGTAAGAAATATTCGAAAATAGTGGAATCCGAATTGTCAGGATGAAGAATAATCAAAATTTTTATTCACGGAGACGGAACGAGAGAAATTTTATCACCGAAGCTCAAATGAGGATGAGAACAAAGATTGTTATATCCGACCGTAATGAGAACCAAACCGTAACCGTATAAATAATCGTAAAGATCTCAAAAAATATTAGCAATGATCCCAATATTTTACAAGATTTTCAAAAAAATATACACTTATTTATCTACATATATATATATATATATATATATATATCTTAATAAAACACTCTAGCTATATTATTATCACTTAAACTTTCTCTTAAACCTAGTCCCACTCAAGCCTAGTCACACTCAAGTTTCTCAACATGTTTCTATCTTAGTTTTTAAATATAAGCTAAAACTCTCGTCTAAATCTTCTCCAACACGACACTCTTTTAATATTCATCATCTCGTAACTACTTCCAATCGAAGTATCCAAATTTTATATTTTAAACTGAGTTGGTCATTTATTTTGATCAATAAAATAATAATTTTTTTAATTTTTTTGAGATAGGGATATCCGAAAACCGCAGAGATCCGTGCGGGGAGGATATGAGGATTAAAAAAATCCCCAAAGTATTTAATGAAGATTCTCCAAAACCTTATCCGCAAGTGTTGGGGCCAGAGTGGGGAATGCAAAACCGTCCCCGTCTCACCCAATTGCCACCCCTAATATACCCTAATATAGTGTGTCTGATATAAGTCTGTTCAATTTTTTCTCTAAATTTTCCCATTAATTGAAACATCGTACTTTTATACATCCATGTTCGAATATGTGTCGAAAATGGGTTTCATATTGTTGAGTGTTTTGCTGTCAAGGGAAGCATCTTGGCTAAATTGGCTTTAACACTAACCTCCGAACAGGTTATCATATAGCATAGCATCATGTAAAGCAACATACATATATCTCCTATGAGGATCTGCAATCCGCAGATCAATTCAAGTCGAAACAAAGGCATTGCTCGAGTTACTGGGCGAGTCCGTAAAATAACGAGGTTTTCCGACTGTCCTTAACTCTCAGAATTCAACAACAAAACAGAATGCCGAAAGCATAAATCTTTGATTCAAACATTCTAAGACCACTTCACATAACATGGTCCATATTTCCTCGGAAAATCAAAATTGGAATGCAGATAAGATACTTATGCCTTGCAAGACAAAGAAGAGAAACAATATAAACAAAAAATAACAATAACAATAGTAGGAACTTTTGCATCTACTCTAAGAAGACATTACCTTTCTTTGGCTCGTATGCCATTAAACCCGAAACTTTGTTCAACACACAAGAATGTTGGCACTCCCACTAGCAATCAAGAGATTCTTACGACCACCTTGTTCTTCTTGCCTGCAGATAGAAGAAGAACTTTGCTGTCCACAATGTCTTCAGCCTCTATTCTTTTACTTTCATTATCCACTCTTTTGTTGTTCAAGTAGACACCCCCTTGCTTCAATAGACGACGGGCGGCAGACTTGCTCTCAAACAAACCAGAAGAAACAGAAAGATCAACAACCAGAAGATTCAACACTTCGGAGTAAGGCAAGGAGCAAGATGGAACACCCTCAGCAATCCCTTCAATAGTTTTCCAATCCAATTTCGTCTCTGATCCAGGTCTCAATGCTTCAGTTGCCTTAAGAGCCTCGCTTAAACCATCTTCACCATGAACAAAACGAGTGATTTCTTCGGCAAGCCTCCGCTGAGCAGTATTGGGCACATAACCAGATTTTTTCATTGAACTTTCCAACTCATTTATCTCTACCATATCCAAGAATGTAAGGATTCTGAGAAACCTCACCACATCTGCATCCGGAACAGAGAAGAAATACTGGTAAAACTTATATGGAGACAACATAGACGGCGAAAGCCAAATCGCACCATCTTCTGATTTTCCGAACTTTGAACCATCACTCTTCAATAAAAGAGGAAATGTCAAGCCATAAGCTCCTTCAGCTTGTAAAATCTTCCTTATCAACTCAGTCCCAGCAGTAATATTACCCCACTGATCACTCCCGCCAATCTGCACATTCACACCTTCATTCTTAAAAAGGTATAAAAAATCATAACCTTGCAACAACTGATAAGTAAACTTGGTATAGCTCATCCCTTGTTCGGATTCCAACCTCTTCTTAACACTCTCCTTACTCGTCATACTCCCCACCCTAGCATATCGACCGACTTGTTTAAGGAAATCGAGCAGCCTAACCTCTTTCCACCAATCATAATTGTTTAGAATCACAAAGTTTGAGTTTTTTTTTTCAGAACCCAAATATGCATTTTTACTAAGAATCTTATTTACAATCTCCATGATCCCAGCAATGTTTTTTTTCCAATATATTCGAATCAAATTCAGGTCTTTCTTGGCTTTTACCAGAAGGGTCACCAATTCTACCAGTAGCTCCACCAATCAAGGCAACAGCTTTGTGACCACATCTTTGGAATCAAGAAAGTACAATGAGACCCAAAAGATTTCCCAAATGCAAGCTCTCAGCAGTTGGGTCAAAACCACAGTAAACTTTGAGAGGACCAGCAGTTTGGTCTGAACAAACCAACCTGAGATTTTCATTGGTTATGGATTCAAGCATTCCTCTTTCTTCAAGTATTTTAACAACTACCCATTTGAGATTTCGGTTCAACAGTTGGCTGAGGAGTGTTAAGGCTGCAACTTATGGAAGAAAAATTGAAACTTTTAATGGGTGTTTTATAAGAAGGAATAACCTTGGTTGTAGTAAAGGGTAGGAAGAATTTTCCATGGTTGAAGCAAAGGAAAGCCCTTGAAGCCATAAACAGTGATCTGTTTCCAATATTAAAAAGAGGCTTATAGCTTTATGTAACTAACAATGCCAAACCTTTGAATATTAAAAGAAAAATTAAAAAAGAAACACTGAGAAAGGCTGACCTTGGTGGCTATGGCTGTCCACTGAGTCTCAAACCCGAGAGAATAACAGAGAAAATTTGTGGGAAATGGAAGAGAAGGATAAGCAGCCGGATGGGTTTGGATTTTGGAGGAGTACTTGGACTTAGATGGCCTGAAAGCCCAAATTTAAGGCTTTTAAATATTCTATTGTTCATATTTTAAAGAAGGCTAAATTAGGTAAATCATCATTAAATTTTATTTTTAATTCTATTTTGGTTATTAGAGTTTCCAAATATTTAATGTACTCGCTAAAGTTTAGACATTGAATATTTTTGTCACTACCTGTTAGTTTTTTGACGACGTTATTTTATGAAAGAATGAAGAGACTTCTCTAAGATCTGAACGTTAAAAAATTCTATCGGCCCAAAAAAAGCAACATATTAAGAAATGTGCTTTATCTGACGACAAAAGAAAAATATCGACGAGAGAGAAATTTGAAAGTTTTTGGCCAATTGGTAAATTTTAGAGCATTTTTCAGTAAAATAAAGGTCGAATTCAGACTCAAGGGGCCGAGACGAAATGCCTCATGAAATTTGAGATAGAGTGACCACCATCTACGACCGCTAGGGGTTTAAGAGTGATAAAAAATGCTCAATGTCTAAATTTTAAAACTTTAGTGGCCAAAATAAACTTAAGAGTAAAGCTTAATGGTGATTTACATAATTTACCCTTTAAAGAAATATTTACAACTAGGAAACTATTATGATTGTATGAATTAATATTTTTAATTATTTCCTAGCCAAAATATTCGCTGTATAATGAAAATAAGATAATTATAATTATATATTACAATTTATTTATGAATGTATTAATTTACAATATATATTATTTTTATTCATTAATCATAAAATTTAAATTTATAATATAAAACATTTTATCCAACAAAGCAAAATCTGGGTGTGAGTACTAAGCTGTGCATGAGTAAACTAATAATTGGAATCAATTTAATTGATTCTATAGAATTCAATGATACAACCTATGATTACAAAAGGGCATGAAATAGAAGATAGAGGGAAAAAGAGCAAACACCGGACGAGCATAGGCTCATCCCCTTCCACAGGATAAACCAATTAACTACCCCCAGCCTGAGGTGTAAATATCAGTTTTAAGACAAAATATATCTAACTGTTCCTACATTCATGTGTATGAGGCTACGGCACTCTTGTCGCTGGACTTGGTTTCTGGTTGGTAATGGAGGAGGCTGTTAACTTTGAAAACCATTCCCTGTGCTGGTTTAGCTAACCATGATACATTGGGTTGCAGCTTGGCCTATGGATTCCTATTGGCTTGTATTCCAGATTTTTCTTGAATTGTGGTGCTAGCCCAGAAGTAACAATGAAGGGAGATGGTCTGTGGAGCAAGGACTGCATTTCGGTAACGGATCATGGTGGGAAAAAACATCTGTTTTTTCCCATTCTCGTACGGTATGACAGATCCGATAATTCTCCCTGTTTCTTTTTTGGAAACCTTGTCTTTAACTTGTTGATTCTTGCACAGAACTGAAGTTGACTGTGCATTCGTAAGGACAATATTCGATGAACCGTAGACCAGCAATTGAACAGTGTACAAGTTAGAATTTTTCATCTCTAGAGGGCAAGAAAAGGCACATTTAACTAGTGGGAAAATCATAAGAAAACGAGAAACATAAATGTATCCATGGTTTCCCTTGCCCTCATCTCAAAGCAACTTAAGCAATAGCATATAATCAACATATCTAACAGACAGTAGTATGTTATTGCGTTGGAAACCGGATTGTTTGAAAGATGTAATACCTTGGAAATGAGGCATGCTTCCTCTCCAAAGGGAAAACAAGTGCACTTCTACCACCGTTTTCCTCGAGATACGTAAACTGCTTCCTGAATTAACCGATATCACTGCAATGAAAAAACACGACAATATAATCACGTTGATTAAATACAATCTAAGAAGCATAAAAATTCATGATAGAAACATTAGGTAATTAGATAGTATTCAAACCTTGGATAGAGAAAATTAGGTCCTCTGGTTCTGGGTTCTGTTTATATAGTCTTTGAGCAGCTAAGGGTGATATTCCAATATCTCCCTGTAAAGCAATTCCCTAACGTCCTCCTTTGTCAACCTTCACCTCTCAATTCCCAAACTCTAGTTTTGAGATTGGCCGACAAGAAGATTCCCTCTCGATTTTAGCCAAGCCTTTGAAGTAAGGGTCAGCTAAAGCTTGTTACATTAATATGGACAGGTTTCACTATGACAAACCTAAAAGAGGATTAAACTAGTAGACACAATACTGACATGCACGAGAAAGCTCCATTCAGTACGGCACAAAAGATAACAAAACACACCTGCTCGGCAGTTGGTCGGTCCTTGGGATCAAATGCTAACAGCCTCTGCAATAGCCACACTGCTAACGTATCTGCATCAAGGAACTTCTTTGAAAATGGAACAAGCTGTTTCTTCAGCATTTCCAACAAGTATTTTCTTGCTTTGTCATTCCGAACCTGCAATGATGTAAAACAAATATCATCAATTCGCTCTAGCAAAGAATAGCAAAGTAGTCCCCAAGAAAACAAAACACTCACACACACACAAAAGGAACAAGATGTCGTACTCCAGAAATGGTTTCTGCGGAAGGTGTCCCCAAAAGATCGGTGATCAATTGTAATTGATGAACAACGCTTTTTCCAGGGAACAGGGGCTTCCCTGTCACTATCTCAGCAAAGATGCAGCCGATGTTCCAAATATCAATAGCAGGTGTATACTGCAGACAGGTACCAACAGAAATTAAACCCTTAATAATAATATACATAGAAATTAAAAGTGACGCCCCATGTAAAGCACTACAGAGAAACAGACAAAACCCGACAATTACCCGCAACGACAGATATTTCAACATCGAGGAGACTTCAAAGTCCTCCCTGAACAACAATTATTTTAATCTAGGCATTACTTCTTATTAAAAGCATTCAAGTATTCTTTATGTAATGAAAATGTTTCGATCTGCAAAGCATGATATAGCTCAAACAAGACAAACTCAATGAGCATACTCCAATGTTCAGCAATATATCCGTGATTGAATATCTATAGAAACATTGGGACCACATGATACAACAAAAACAAAAGGTATATAAAAAGTTGACCAATAAAATCCGACATATTGAACTCATAAGTGAACTAGAATATGCTACACAGTTCAACCTTGACTGCGTGTACCAGATAGGCAAACAACAAATTTATGCCAAGCTTTTAGCCCATGATACCATATATCATGCTTCACCATGTTGCCATTTACATTGGAAGAGAAGAACTAAAAAGCCCATAAATGACAAAATCCATACCTTCGAAGAAAAAGACCCGCACAGCTCAGGAGCCCTATACCATCGTGTAGAAACATAGTCCAGCAAGGAACATCAGAAAATAACATATAAATATGCATATTCACACTTCTTTTAGTGGGAGAAAATTGAAGTGTAAGAAAATACATACTGTCCAAAAGACCACGTTTGGGGTATCATTGAATGCAACTCTTGCTAGCCCAAAGTCGCAAATTTTAAGTTTGCAATTTGCATTTGCCAATATATTCTTCAGTTTAAGGTCACGGTGGTACACATTAGCTGCAATCAAATTGTGGCAATCAGTATAAATATGCAATTACATTAAGCTCCCTATGAAAACTGATTTCTTATCTATCAAAGCATGCAACGTGTATAAAAGCTAGGTAATAAAATATTAGCCAAGGAAAATTTATTTCATTAGAGAGAGAGGAACTTCCACCTCTAATCAAGAATGACATAAAAAGGTTTATAATATATGGTTAACAATACAAAAACCATTGACAAGTGTATCACAACACTATAAAAACATAAGAAAGCCAATATTTTACCTGTATGCATGAATTTCATCGCACGTAGAATTTGGTAAAGGAAAAACTGGTGGTGGCAACATTATTCGCTTAAATTCTACTATATCAGGATGTTTAAGAAGTCTGAGCAGCTTGACTTCTCGTAAAATCCTTATAGCATCAGATGCATGCTCAAGTACAGGATGTATTTTCTTTATAGCTACTATCTCCTCAATATGCATGTCAAGCGCAGCACAAACAACTCCATAGCTTCCCTTTCCGATAACTTCAAGAATCTTATGCATGTTTGCATCCGCATATTCAATGAAAAACTCATCTCTTTTTGGTCCTGAAAATTTTGATCTTTGACTAATAGAAACTGTCAAGCTAAGTGCAACATCTAGTTTTGGGCGGAGGCATATACATTATTGTGCATGTTTCATTTTTCAGGACCAAAAAGAGATGGAGTTTTTCACCGAATATGGGGATGCAAACAGGTATACCATTCTTGAATGCTCTCCTGCATAACTAAAAAGGAAATCAATACCACCTTTAGTAAATAAAGCAAGATCAAAAGAAATACAAACATATATACAGGAATCACAAATAGTGAAAACAGAATAATATTCACTCTTCAAGAAACATTTACAACATTCAGCGCCATCATAATTGAATTAACACAACAGATTAAAAGTTGCCACTTAAAGTTAATTCCTTACCTAACAGGTAATATTAAGACAAGAAAACACATCAATATGATATCAATGATCATCCAATTAAAAGACATATATATATATATATATATATATAATGATAAATGTAGCCTAAACCACAAGCTACAAATGCCAAACAAGTTTAAACATTTTTGAAGCTTCAAGTTGATTTTAAAACCTGAAATTTAAGCACAAGCCAAGCTTCATGTTTCTTTCTTTATCCATATTGTTTCTTGATAACAAAAAAGTGTGAATTAAATTGGATATCTTCTCTCTTCGTCCCAAAATTATGCCACATCAATCTCAGTGAAAATTAAAGCCAAAACTTAATTCTTTTAGCATGTTTTAAAAATCTAACTCAAACTTCAAGAACTCAACATAACGCCTTCTAACAAAAACAATGAAGGAGGAAAAAGAACAGTCGATGAAGTTTATCCAACACCTTACCTTCTCCAAGCTATTTGATAAAGATTTTACTAAAATTTTACAAAATCTAAACAGGCATATAATCTAGAAACCATAGCACCTAAACCCATTATTTTTTCCAACTAAAAATCATCAATAAAGTAGAACCTTTAGTATTTTATCTTCAAACTATGTTCAAGAAAATAAAAAGGCCAATCCTTTTAAACTTCGATACACAAAACACATATCCTATAATTCCTAGTCTAAACCTTTGAAGTTGAAACTTGAAAGGAAAAAAAAAAACTGATAAACTGTAAACAAACAAAAAAAGAAAGAAACTAACCTTCTTCAACTGATTTTGCTAGCATCCTTTCTTCAACCCGGAATAAATGAAATACCAAAAAGTTATCTTCTTTCTTCTCTGGTTCTCCTTCAGTAAACCGAACAATACCCAGAAACAAAAGGGATTTTCACGGCAGCCAGACAAATATAGACAAGAAAAATACCTAGACCTACTTTATACCAAAATTCTGGGCCTTTTAAATATTGGTAGATAACAAGAGAACTCAGATGGGTTTCTTTTGGATCTCAAGAATGCAAGATTACGAAGAGAAAAAAAAAATGAAATGAAATGAAATATACAAGATTGAAAGGTGTCCATGAGTATACAACTTTTAAATATTTTCCTACCGTTTTCTTTCGTTTTTACTTAACTATACCACTTTTAAAAATTATTTGCGGAATAAATATCATTAGGATTAATTATTAAAAGGCTTAAATGAAAAATACGTGCTTAAAGTATACCTATTTTGAACTTTAAGTATTTAAAGTATTTTTTTAATAAAAATAGGTGTTTGAAGTTTATAATATTACAATTTTAGGTGTCTTGTCGTTAAAAAATTCTTAACCAATCAATGCTTTACACGTGGTATGTTTATTTTATTTTATTTTATTTTCAAACTGAAAAATTAAAACAATTTTTAATAAAAAATTTAGTTTTTTTATAAAATCCCAAAATTTTGCAATTTTTACAAAAAAGTCCCCAAATCCCTAAAAATTCTCAAACCCAAACTCCCAAATCGGCGTCGCTTTTGCCGCCGATCGCCACGTCTGAGCACACTCTGTTGGTCGCCGGACCTAAGCGATCATTTTCCCAACAAGGGGTCGCTAGAAACAGCAAACAACGTTCCAATCGAACGTCGATTTCGCGGTGACATTCGGCTGACAAGCCGTTCATCATTTTCGGCGATGCCGTATTGGGAGAAATGTCCGCCTAGGTTCAGCGATCAAAGGAGTGTGCTCAGGCGCGAAGATCGGCGGTAGAAGCAACGGTGATTTGGGGGTTTGGGTTTGGGAATTTTTAGGGATTTAGGGATTGTTTTGTAAAAATAGCAAAATTTTTAGATTTTATGAAAAACTGAAAAATTTGAGTTTTTTTTCTTATTTTTTAAAAAATCAAATTAGTTCCATGTGTCAAACATTGATTGGTTAAGAAACTTTTTTTAACACCCTAACGGTCAGGCACCTAAAATTACAATGGTTGAACTTTGAGCACATATTTTTATAAAAAAATTAAATACTTAAAATTTAAAAAAATATATATTTTGAGCACTTATTTTTCATTTAAATCTTATTAAAATGACATTCATTTATGAAAGTTATGTCGTACAAGAACGACGCACGTTTTATCCACGTGATACAAATGTGTCAGATCATCAAGAGGAGATTTTCATTAAAGAATATAAATTGTCAAGTGTTAGGATATTTGTTTTGAAATAATAATTGAAAAATAGTTTTAGACTAAATTGAAAATATTGCAAAAATGATTTTAAGTCCAAACAACTTGAGAAATATGTTTAAAATATTTTTGACTCGAATCTATGATTTCCAAACTCAAAATAGTAAAAAACTAGCCCCTGGTACCGGTACCTAAACCCTGGTATCGATATCGAGAGCATCGTACCGGTACCAAAACCCTTCGAACTGATATGCGTGTTTCAAAGATTTTCTAGAACTATTTTGGCGTACCGATACTGCCCTAGCAGTATCGATACCAAGGGTGGAGTGCCGATACCCATGTACTGGTACCGATACCCCAGTCAAATATAGGCTCCAATGGCTATTTCCAAATTAGGTCGGTATCGATACCCCTACCCAAGTATCGATACTCTATGCTGCAGAATTGTAGGTTTGGTTGGAAAAAGATCCCCAACAGCTCCAAATCATCCCCAATAGTCACCAACTGCTAGGAACTCATTTGGGAGGATAAAAAGACCCTTCAAGCACCTGGAACAACTAATGATCTTCAAGTCAACAACATTATGATTGTAAAAGTGTTTTAGTGCTTAATTCTCATTCTTTCATAGACTACACTTGTTGAGCTTAATTGTTAATGTATGCTCAAGTGTATTAGGATTTGGGTGAGTGCTTAAAGAGTGCAAACATCAACCTTATAGAGAGGATTTCTTGTTTGCTTTATTTCTTTTGTTTTTAAGGATTCCCAAAGCTTGGGTTGTGAGCTTTGGATGCTAGACTTGGTAATTGGGTTTAGGATTGTAAAGGTTGCCTCCCAAGTCTTGTAAAATGGGAAGAAATTCTTAGTGAATTTGGGAAATCCTTAGTGGTGTGCTAAGGTAGTAGATGTAGAGCTTGTTAGAAGCTTGAACCACTCTAAATCCTTGTGTTCATTGTCTCATCTTTAGCTTCCACCACCAACACCTAAAAATCGACTTCTCCACCACTTGGCAAGCAATTCGATTGAAGGAATTCGAGCCCAACAATTGGTACCAGAGCGAGGCTCAATCGAGAGGGATTAACATCCTATTGAGGCGATCTGGAAAGCTCGATCATCAAACAAATCAACCGGCCTCCATGGTGTTATCCATCGACAAACTGCCTTTCTTTAACGATGACAGCTATGCTTGTTGGAAAACATAGAATGATGTTCTTCATGAAGAGCAAAGACTATCATCTTTGGGACATAGTTGAAGATGGACCGTTCGTGTCAACACGAAGCAAGACGGAGTGGAACGCGGAAGATCGCAAGAAGATGAAGCTAAATTGCAAGGCCATACACATTCTATTTTGTGCATTGGGCTCCGAAGAGTATGCGAAAGTATCTTCTTGTGATAGTGCCAAGGAGATATGGGACAAACTTGAAGCAATCCATGAAGGGACAAATGAGGTGAAGGAGACAAAGATTGGTCTACTCAACCTCGAATATGAAAACTTCAAGATGGACCCATATGAAGACATCAAGAGTATGTTCGACCGGTTCTCAACACTTGTCAATCAACTCGAGTGGCCGAAGAAGACACTGAAGAATGGTGATTCTAATATCGACATGTAACAAGGATGAAAGTGTAAGACCTTACACTTTCATCTTTAGCGGAAGAATATAAAATAAAAAGAAAGAAACAGAAAAAAAGAAAAATGATGTGGATGACATGTGACTTCCATGTCAGCAAAAATCAGTTTACATCAACACACGTGGTTGGCATGTCACACATCCATTTCTGATTTTACACCCGAATGACTAAAATAAGAGCAAATCAAAACTTTAGTGCTTATATTGAAAATTATAAAATTTTAGTGACTAAAATTGAAGTAAAAAGAAAGTTAAGTGATGAAATTTGTAATTTACTCTTTAAGATATTGGTTATTATTGTAGGAATATTATACGAAGGTGGACATGTTTACGATTATTTTTTTGGTGAAGTCAGACTTACAAATACAATGCATTCGTTGTATGAGAAGATATGTTAAGAAGAAATTTATCTAGCGAGTAAGGTTGTTTATGTTATTTTATCTTATTTGAGTTCAAGTTTCAATATAAAAACATAATATCTCTTTTTTAATAAAAAATTATTTTAAAAAATAATATTATAAAATATAAAATGGGCGGTTATGATTGCAAGCCTCTTTTGGACAAGATCTCTAATCGGCTTCAAACTTAGTATGCAAAGCATCTGTCTTACGCTGGAAGATGGCAGTTGATTCAGTCTGTTATATTCAGTATTTAGCAGTACTGGAGTAGACAATTAGTACTACCAGAGGCTGTTATTGATAGGATAGATCAGTTATGTTCCATGTTCTTCTGGAAGGGGAAGACAAATCTGCGAAGGGCGCTAGAATTAGCAGGTCACACATATGCACCCCAAAATCAGGTGGTCTCGGCTTAAAACTTGGGAAGTTGAAATCTGGCTTGCTTGTTGCTTTTGATTCGAAAAGTGCTGCTCAAAGAGGGATCTTTTTGTGTGGCATGGATACATGAGTATGTTCTTAAATAGAGCTCTTTCTGGCTTGCTTCAATCCCTCAATGTTGCAGTTGGACTTGGAGGAGCCTATTGAAGCACAGAGATAAAACACTTACTGTCCAGGAGCTTCTTGATCCTCATATGAATACTGTTTCTGAAATATGGAAGGTAATTCGTGTGCAAGTGAGAAGATTGATTGGGAAAAGGTGGTATGTCACTCAAGGCACATCCCTTGACATTCTATGGTGGCTTGGATATCGGTTCTAGATAAATTGCCCGCTAAAAGCAGGCTTTTGTTGTTTGGAATGAAAAGGAGCTAGAGATCATTTATTCTTTGGTTGTGACTTCTCAAAGCAGGTTCGGATGAATTTTCGATGTGCCTGTTTTATTAATAGGCCTGCTCGAGATTGGCTACAAGAACTAGAATGGATGTGTAAGAGACCACGACAAAAATCTCCATTGACAATGGTGATTAAACTGCCATAGAATGGGTGCATATATTTTTTATGGCGTGAGCGAAATCGCAAACTTTTTCAACAAGTTAAAGCTACGATTCAAAAGGTAACTCAGCAGGTTTAAGAATGTGTTAAGCTTAGGCTTGAGGGGACAATTTCGACTTAGTGGCGAGCACATAAAGACTTACGTATAGATGGGGATTTCTCCCCTAGGAGTTTTATTTCATTCTTTTGTATGGTTAGACAAAGGAGGGTATACTTAGCATTTCTTGTAATTGACAGTTTTGGTTTGGTTGGAATATAACGCACAAATTCACCAAAAAAATAAAAAGTGGGCGGTTATGGTTCATGGTTGCAGAATGTTATAATTGGAACAAATTAATGCAAAAAACACATCACATGTACAATAAATTCGAACGGAACATAATGCAATGGAAAATTAAAAGAGACAAAAAAAGCATCAACATACATTAAAAAAATACAACAATAACGAGCATAGAAAACCAACAAAGTGTAATAGAAACCACGCTCGATTTTGACGATTAAGTAGAGTTCACATAGATACCGGTCCTCATTGACTCATTAACAATTTGACCATCGAGCATAAGTCTTACAACACATACTAGTGTATTGTGTTGACGGTTGGAGAGGGGGAGGTTACCTATAAATCTGGGATCATAGTTTTGGTAACCCGTCGGCATTACGGTATAATATCAAGGCCCCTTTCGTCGTACCAGATGTCAAGGCTAAACGAAACTCGTAAACCCTCAAGATCCCCGTCTCGTGTACATATCAAAATGGAGGCCCAAAACATAGGTTGCTTCGACAAGCCCTTGATCGGAAGCTTGTTGGAGGAATTGTAAGTAGCACGGAGAAAGACTCTCGCATCCCCATCCGATATAACACATTGAGATTTGCAGCAACCGTCATATTGAAGAAAGTAATTGTGGCTGCAACATTGACGAAAGTAGGTGTGTTGATAGAAATGGAGGCGATCATAATTGTGCAAGGAAGCAATTGTGAATACAGAATCCTTGTTACAAACCTCCCGAAACTATCTACAGAGTAAACGAAGGTGGAAAAACTCGAGAGCATAATGCTTAGCAACATGTCTAATGATCTCCGACAAAATTTCAAGCAGAAGAGCAATCAAATTAGTTTCATTGGCCATAGAGACAACCCAGAAAGTTTTACAAACTAATATGGACGTTATACAAACTGATATGGAAATTAGTGTTGAAAATGATATATGGGAATGAGTCCCGAGACCCTAGCAAGGAATAACAAAACTCTAAGATTATAATAATCGAAATGAATCTCAACGAGTTGAGTCATGTCTAATCATAGTCTAAAGAGATTTTGTACAATTTGAACTTGTAAAGTCTTAATCTTTAAAAACCTCTACCACATTAGTCATATCAAGTCTTTTATGAAGGAATAAACCCCTAACATCCCTTAATCTGAGTTGCAAATATAAGTTTTAAGACAATACATATTGAACTGTCCCTACATTCCTGTGGGCGGGAAGCTACGGCCACCGCAGCAGCACCGACTGCACCAATCTGGTTCTGTGCCAGTAGAAGTTTTGTGTCGATGGCCACTCTATCAATTAATTGGTCGGACTTGATTTCTGGTTGGTAATAGAGGTGTCTGTTACCTTCCAAAACCATTCCCCGTGCAGTCCTGCTGGTTTAGCCAACCATGGTATACTGCAGTTGCAGCTTGGCCTGTGGGTTCCTATTGGCTTGTATTCCGGATTTCTCTTGAATTGTGGTGCTGGTCCAGAAGTAACAATGAGGGGAGATGGTCTGTGGAGGAAGGACTGCATTTCGGTAAAGGATCTTGGCGTCAAAACAATCTTTACTGTGTTTCCCATTCCCGTACGGTATGACAGATCCGACAATTCTCCCTGGTTTTGCCGTACAAAGCAAAAGGAGAACACAAATCCAGCATCAGCTAATTGGTGAAATAAACAGGAAACATAATGGTTCCGTAGTTTTTAGTACAAAAAAGATTCTTGCTTGACCAGAAGAAACCTTAGGTAGAACTAGAAGCAGAACAGAATCAGTCGTACCTGATGGCACCCTAGGCAGAGGCCATGTGGTTTTTTGGATTAACATATCTAACAGACAGTAGTATGCTATTGCATTGGAAACCGGATTGTCTGAAACGTGTAATACCTTGGAAGAGAGGCATACTCCACTCCAAAGGGAAAACCAGTGCACTTCTACCACTGTTTTCCTCGAGATATGCAAACTGCTTTCTGAATTCACCAATAGCACTGCAATGAAGAAACACCACAATATAATCACGTTGATTAAATACAAGCTAAGAAGTATTAATACGGACAGGTTTCAGTAAGACAAACCTAAAAGAGGATGAAACTTTTAGACACAATATAGACATGCATGAGAAAGCTCCATTCATTACAGCACAAAAGATAAGAAAACACGCCTACGCGGCAGTTGGCCGTCTTGGCCTGTTGGGATCAAATGCCAACAGCCTCTGCAATAGCCGCACTGCTAACTGTTCTGCACTAGGTAACTTCTTTGAAAATGGAACTGGCTGCTTCTTCAGCATTTCCATCAAGTATTCTTGCTTTTTCATTTAGAACCTGCAATATTGTAAAACAGATATCATCAATTCGCTCTAGCAAGGAACAGAAAAGAATAGCAAAGTAGTCCCCAAGAAAACAAAACACACACGCACAAAATGGAACAAGATGGCGTACTCCAGAAATGGTTTCTGCTGAAGGTGTCCCCAAAATATTGGTGATCAATTCTAATTGATGAACAACGCTTTTTCTAGGAAATAGGCGCTTCCCTGTCACTATCTCAGCAAAGATGCAACCGATGCTCCAAATATCAATAGCAGGTATATACTTCAGACAGTTACCAACATAAATAAAACCCTTAATATAAAAAGTGAGACCCTAAGTAAAGCACTATAGAGAAACAGAGAAAACCCGACACAATTACCTGAACGATATATATTTCAACTTCCAGGAGACTTCAAAGTCCTCCCTAAACAACAATTATTTTAAACTAGGCATTATTGTTATTAAAGAGCATTCAAGTATTCTTTATGTACTGAAAATGTTTCGATCTGTTATGCATGATATAGCTCAAACAAGACAAATTCAATGAGCATACTCCAATGTTCAGCAATATATCCATAATTGAATATAATATAAACATTGGGACCACATGATAAAACAAAAACAAAAGGTCTGTACAGAGTCAACCAGTAAAATCCGATATATTGAACTCATAAGTGAACTAGAATATGCTACACAGTTCAACAACAAATCTTTAGTCCATGATACCATATATCATGCTACACCATGTTGCCATTTACATTGGAAGAGAACAATTAAATGCCATAAATGAAAAAATCCATACCTCAGAAGAAAAAGACCCGCACAGCTCAGGAGCCCTGTACCATCGTGTAGCAACATAGTCCTGCAAGGAACATCAGAAAATAACATATAAATATGCATATTCATTCTTCTTTAAGTGGGAGAACATTGAAGTGTAAGAAAATACATACTGTCCAAAAGACCGTGTTTGGGGTATCACTGAATGCAACTCTTGGTAGCCCAAAGTCACAAATTTTAAGTTTGCAATTTGCATTTGCCAATATATTCTTCAGTTTAAGGTCACGGTGGTACAGATTAGCTGCAATCAAATTGTGGCAATCAGTATAAATTTGCAATTACATTAAGCTCCCTATGAAAACTGATTTCTTATATATCAAAGCATGTAACATGTATAAAAGCTAGGTAATAAAATATTAGGCAAGGAAAATTTATTTCATTAGAGAGAGAGGAATTTCCACCTCTCATCAAGAATGGCATAAAAAGGTTGATAATATATGGTTAACAATCCAAATACCATTGACAAGTGTATCACGACACTATAAAAACATAAGAAAGCCAATATTTTACCTGTATGCATGAATTTCATCGCACGTAGAATTTGGGAAAGGAAAAACTTGTGGTGGCAACATTATTCGCTTAAATTCTACTATATCAGGATGTTTAAGAAGTCTGAGCAGCTTGACTTCTCGTAAAATCCTTGTAGCATCAGATGCATGCTCAAGTACAAGATGTATTTTCTTTATTGCTATTATCTCCACGGTATGCATGTCAAGTGCAGCACAAACAACTCCATAGCTTTCCTTTCCAATAACTTCAAGAATCTTATGCATGTTTGCATCCGCATATTCAAGGAAAAACTCCATCTCTTTTTGGTCCTGAAAAATGAAACATGCATGGTTGCACAACAACAATCAATAATGCATGTGCCCCCAACAAAAATTTGATCTTTGACTAATAGAAACTGTCAAGCTAAGTGCAACATCTAGTTTTGGGGGGAGGCACATACATTGTTTGTTGTTGTACAACCTTGCAAGTTTTGTTTTTCAGGGCCGAAAAGAGATGAGTTTTTCACGGAATATGGGGATGCAAACAGGTATACCATTCTTGAATGCTCCCCAGCATAACTAAAAAGGAAATCAATAGCACCTTTAGTAAATAAAGCAAGATCAAAAGGAATACAAACATATATACAGGAATCACAAATAGTGAAAACAGAATCATCTTCATTCTTCAAGAGACATTTACAACATTAAGCCCCATCATAATTGAATTAACACAACAGATTAAAAGCCGCCACTTAAATTTAATAATGACCATCCAATTAAAAGATATATATATATATATATATATATATAAATGTGGCGTAAACCACAAGCTACAAGCCTACAAATGTCAAACACGTTTAAACATTTTTGAAGCTTCAAACTGATTTTAAAAACTGAAATTGCAGCACAAGCCAAGCTTCATTTTTCTTTCTTTATCCTTACATCAAGAAGTGTGAATCAAATTTGATATCTTCTCTCTTCAGTTCCAAAGTTATGCCACATCAATCTCAGTGAAAATTAAAGTCAAAACTTAATTCTTTTAGTATGTTTAAAAAATCTAACTCAAACTTCAAAAACTCATCATAACACCTTCTAACAAAAACAATAAAGGAGGAAAAAGAACAGCCGATGAAGTTTAACCAAGACCCTACCTTCTCCAAGCTACTATTTGTTCAAGATTTAATAAAATTTTTAATAAAATCTAAACAGGCATATTAACTTGAAATCATAGCACCTAAACCCAGATTGTTTTTTTCCAACTAGAGATCATCAATAAAGTAGAACCTTGAAAATTTTATCTTCAAACTATGTTCAAGAAAATAAAAAGGCCAATCTTTTTACGCTTTGATACGCAAAACGCACATCCTATAATTCCTAAAAGTCCAAACCTTTGAAGTTGAAAGGAAAAAAAACTGATAAATGGTAAACAAACAAAAGAAATAAAGTAACCTTCTTCAACTGATTTTGCTGCATCTTTTCTACAACCCAAAATAAATGAAATGCCAAAAAGTTATCCTCTTCCTTCTCTAGTTCTCCTTCAGTAAACAGAAAACTACCCGGAAACAAAAAGAAAAGGGTTTTCACGGCTGCCAAACAAAAAGACTAGAAAGAGAAAACCAGCCACATCCACCCAGCCAGTCTAATTCTTACTTCCCACGCAAGGTTAAAGGCGAAAGCACTAAAATGTAGCTTTTGCATTTTCAAATTTATGACCGGGGGTAATACCGGTTTTTACCGTCAAATTGATTCTACTTCTATTGCAATGGATGTTCTACGTCATAATAAATTAAATTTATACTAATAATATTATTAATAAATATTTACTGCTTATATATCCCAAGATTTTTCTTTTCCTTTCTTATATGAGATTAATGTTCTCGTCTCTTTCCTGGCGTGACAATTATATTTAGATTTCTTTATTAATGTATATCTATTTAGTTTTAAACACGGTAAGAGTGTGTAAAATTAGATTCGATTAACCGTTAGAAAATCATTTCATACAATCGGTAAATTCAGATTGCTTAATTCTCGATCCTAAATCGTAACCATTAAACCGGTTAACTGAATTATTCGTTTCTGTCGGATAATATTTTTTTTAAACTTTCTTCTTATTAAAAATATCAAATTTAATAACATAGTGGAAAATAAGTTAGGATTTAAACTTTAAAATCTTTGAAGAGGAAAATATTAATGTATGAGAATTAAGAAGAAGAAATAATCGATAATTGCGGTTGAATTTTTACTTCCCAACATAATATAAATCTACTAATATTTATGAGGTAAATATATTAAAAAATGTCGTTAATTATGTCAGTTGCGGATGGAGAAGAAATAGGGAGAGGGAAAGAAAGAGGGTAACGGTGTTGAGTAAAAAAAATGGTCACTTTAGCACTTTTTTACGATAGTGATCGTTTTGAAAGTGACTCGAAAGTTTAATAATTATATTATAAGTTTTAAAAATTTGATAATTAAAATAAAAATAATTTAAAATAAAATTCCGTGATTATTTACGTAGTTTACCCTTGGGAAAAGAGGATTAGAGGAATGACGGAGAGAAATTAGGGAAAACTGACTTATGCCGAAAAGTAGATGTGAGCGTTCGATCAAGTCGAGTCGAGTCAAAATATATCGAGTTAACGCGTCATATTTTATAACTCAAATTTTATTTAAATTTTTTTTATTCGAACTGAGTTTATGAAACTCGAGTCGAGTTCGAGTTTCTATACAAATTTAATTGTAATTATTTATTATTTTATAGTATAATTTGATTTTAATTTAAACGACTTTCTCTAATCATATAAGATATGCATATATATATTTCTTCATTTTTTTTATATGGGGCATATATTTCTTCATATATTTTTTATATCGGTATATATATATCAGAAAAAAAATTAAGGGACTCGACTTAAACTTAAAAAATCAATCCACTTATTGTTAAAAATTTTGAAATATTCAAAATTTCATTTTACAATTCAAACTTTATTTAAAAAAAATTCGAGTCGAGTTTATAAAATTTCGAGTCGAGTCAAGAAGAATCTAGTTAAAAAATTTGGTTTATTCGAATCTAGTAAAAAGGGTAAGAAAAATAGTACTTTTGAACACTTATCACACCCCCAAACTCGAACTATTGCTTGTCCTCAAGCAATGCAAACTCATAATTACCTGCCAAGACTTCAATTTTCACAAACTTAGCTTTGAACTTGATTTCAATTCTCTGAACCGGGGCACAAAGTATGATTGGCTTTTTATTTTTCGGAAAACTTAGGAGTTACTCGGAATCAAACTATAATGCTTGTGAGTGTGTGCGGAGTTGTGTGCAAGTTGATTTTTCGGATTCTATGCAAGCAATAGGTTTTCAAATTACTTTATTGGGTTCTTTTTAACATGTTTTAACTAGAGCCAGTTTTGGGCACCTCTAGTGTTTAGTTTTCTTAAGTTAATTTATTCGACTAGAGCCGGTTTCGGGCACCTCTAGCGATCAAAATTTTTTTTTAACACATACTAGAGCCAGTTTCGGGCACCTCTAGTGATCAATTTTTTTAGCACATGCTAGAGCCAATTTCGGGCACCTCTAGCATTCATCCAATTTTTATTCTAATCCCCCAATTTGTTAATTATCAACCTAAGTTCACTAGAATTCCTTAAATCAATCAAACCACGACAGTGTTTTATCAAATTTAGCATCATAGTAAAATTCTAAGTTTTTCCATGGTTATCCTAGAATAAAAATTCTATCAATTAAGTGCATTGGCAAAGTCATCATCGGATATTCATCAAATCTAAGCAATTCTTGTTCCAATTAAAGGCATGGCAAGCAATTTATGTATCCTAAATGTAATACTTAATATGAATATAACTAAACATGGTAACTACTAATAACAATCCCCCCCAAACTCAAGTGAGGCATTGTCCTCAATGCATGCTTTAAAGAAAAATAAAACTAACGAAAAATAAAATGCATACGAGGACTTACTCCGAGAGTTCGTCATCGTAGATGATTAGTTTCCTTTTGGTCGGTGTCTTGATTCTCTTGCTTGAACACGATGGTTGTTTTCTTATTGCCGGTGGTGGAATCGATCCTCGTACGGGGTTGTCCTCATTGTCCTCATCATCAATGTCATTGGCTTTTCGCTTGGAGGATTCAATTGGTGTGGTCTTTGTTGGTGCAATGGAGGACTCGTCCGAATCTGAAAAATCAGAAAATGATTCCGTAGGAGTTGATTCGGGCATAGGTGCTTTACCTTTGGCTTTTGCAGTGGTTGCCGGGATGTCTTTAACTTTGGTTGTCGTGGCATCTTCAGGGTTGGTTGCTGTGGCATCAGCTTGTGCAGGCACGATGTAGGTTGCCGCGGCATCATCTGTTGCGGTTGCCGTGGCGACTGCTTCATTGGTTGTTGGGGCAAAGATCTCGGCAGGAAAGATTGGGAACGGCACACGATTGTCCGGGTACTTTTCTAGGATGACTTGGGTGATGGCATTGTTGTGCTCCTTCATGTACCGCATGAACATTAGTTGTCGATCTTCAATTTGCCTTAGGTGGCTTGCCAATGGGTGCAAAAGTGCTTCAAAGTGTCCCGGGGTTGATGGCCGAGTTGCCCGAGCGTTAGGTGCTTGGGCATTTTGGATTGCCGGGGCGGCAGGAGTTGCCGTGGCAATTGGAGGCCTTGAAGAATCTCCCGGTGCCTCTCCCATTAGCTTTCGAATTAGTGCTTGATTCCAACCAGACTTGGGTAGGGCCTTTTCTTCGGTGGACTCACTTGGGACATGCATCTCCTTGCAAAGATTAGAAATTAAGCAAGGGAAGAAAAGAGAACCCTTATCTTTTGAGCTGCATACAAAAATCTCATCACAAATAATTTTTCCAATGTTAATGATGCGATTATGCAAAATAGAATGTATGAGCAAAAGACGTGGTATATCAACGGTAGTATTGTGTGTGGTGGGCATTAAAGAAGTTTTAACAAACTTATTCCATAGTTTTGCCTCGGGTTTAAGCCGAAGGCAATTTACTGTGCCCTTGTATTTACCGTCGTTCCAATGAGTTCCCGGTTGAGTGAGTTCTTGAAGCACCTTGTCGAGTTGCTTGAGAGTGATTTGATCAACAAAGGCTTGATGCTCGTCTTTCTCAATGTAAAGCCCGTAAAAGGTGTTGATGTTTTTGGGACTTATGAGTATGGCCTTGTCACGAACAAAAACATAAGGATTATCCGGGTTAGGTGAGTGAGCATAGAATTCTCTTACCCATGAGATGTTACCCGGTTCCGGTTGATGGCAAAAGATTTGCCACTTTTGATGTGCAATCCTCTCGAAGATGAATGGTTCAAGGCCGAAATCTTGATGAGAGTTGGAGTATTCAAAGCCTTGTTCTTCATGAATCTTCCGGCTTTCAAACTTGGATTGAAATCTTTCTTGAACCACCGGTGTAGCAAACTTCTTGTATCTTGGTTCTTTGGAGGAACTTGGATGAACTAAAAATTTAATCTTGGATGCCATGGATGATCTTGGTTGTGAGTTTTGTAAAAACAAAGAAAAGAAAAGAAACTAAAAAGTTGCAAGATAGAAAGTAGGAATAGGTTAAGGGTGATGGGTTTTATAGAAAAGATAGGTGGGAGGGATTATGGGAAAACGAAAAAGGGTTTAGGGTGAGGGAGAAGTTGTCGACAAGGGGTTGTGATTAGGGTGAATTGGAGGCTTTATATAAGCCTTAGATTCAGCCCATTAGTTTCCTTGTTGAAGATGTTTTCCTACTTGGATTAAAATTCCTCTTTATCTTGAACTTTTTTTCCTACAATTCAAAGACAAATCAAATAAGGATTAAAATTAAAGATAAACTAATAAAGAAAATAAATAAAGATGTGTAATAGGATTCTTAAACTTAAATAAAAAAAAAATCTATCCTAAAGAAAATTACTAATAATCGGAAATATATATAAAAAAATAAAAATAAAAAATAAAAAATCGAAAAAATAAAATAAATGATAAATCGAAAATAAAAATAAAAATAAATAAATAAGGATAAAAATAAAAATATCAAAAGGGAGAGCATGCTCATGCATCTCCTAAGTTGACCACTTCCTTGTTACGTTCTACATGGGCACCATTGTAGTGCTTCAATCTTTGTCCATTAACTTTGAATTCATGGTTGTCAGAGATGGACTTGATTATCACGGCACTATGGGAGAATGATTTGACAACTTCAAATGGTCCCGACCATCTTGATTTCAGCTTTCCCGGGAAAAGTTTTAGCCGAGAATTGAATAAGAGAACTAGTTGCCCTGGCATGAATTGCCGTGGCAATAGTTTCTTGTCATGCCATCGCTTTGTTTTCTCCTTGTAGATTCGTGCATTGTTATAGGCGAGTGCACAGAATTCTTCTATCTCATTGAGGTCCAACAAACGCTTTTGTCCGGCACTTTCCCAATCCATATTCACGGTCTTGATTGCCCAGTATGCCTTGTGTTCGATTTCCACCGGTAGATGACATGTTTTGCCATAGACAAGTCGGAAGGGGACATACCTAAGGGTGTTTTGAATGCAGTGCGATATGCCCAAAGTGCGTCATCTAGTCTTAATGACCAATCCTTCCTAGAGGGATTTACAACTTTCTCGAGTATACCCTTCAATTCCCGGCTGGAAATTTCTGCTTGCCCGTTGGTTTGTGGGTGATATGCCGTGGCGATCTTGTGTGATATGCCGAAGCGTTGCAACATCTTGGCAATTAGTCTGTTGTCAAAATGCTTGCCTTCGTCACTAATAATTGCTCTCGGCTTCCCAAACCGTGTAAATATATTTTTCTGCAAGAATCGTTGCACGGTCTTGGAATCGTTGTTGGGAACTGCAACTGCCTCTACCCATTTAGACACGTAGTCGACGGCAAGTAGAATGTAGAGGTTGCCGAATGAAGATGGGAAATGTCCCATAAAATTGATCCCCCATACATCAAACAATTCCACCTCGATGATGTTCTAGAGTGGCATCTCATGTCGTCTAGAGATATTGCCCGTCCTCTGGCAATGATCACATTGCTTGTAAAAGTCTTGGGCATCTTTGTACAATGTTGGCCAATACAAACCGGATTGCAAAACTTTGGCCGCGGTACGAGTTCCTCCAAAATGTCCTCCATAGGGTGAAGAATGGCATTGTCGGAGTACATTCTGTTGCTCTTCTTCAGGGACACATCGGCGTATAACCTGATCTGCACATTGTTTAAACAAAAGAGGCTCGTCCCAAAAGTAATGCTTAGCATCATGGCGGAACCGCTTCTTCCCTTGGTGAGTAATGTCATAAGGTAAAATACCACAAACAAGGAAATTAACTAAATCCGCGTACCAGGGTATTGCCGAGGCATGTGCTGCCGTGGCGACTGCTCCCAAAATTGCCGAGGCGTGCACGTCAAGGGCTGCAGCGGCGTCGAGAGTTGCCGAGGCGTCGAGGGTTGCCGAGGTATGCGCGTCCACGGTTGCCGAGGCAACTAAAATTTGTTCATCCGGGAATGCATCCCATATCTCTATATCCGCGTCCTCCTCCTTGTTGCGTTCTAAACGTGATAAGTGATCAACCACTTGATTTTCTGTTCCTTTCCTGTCCTTAATTTCAATATCAAATTCTTGTAAAAGTAATATCCAACGAATCAAACGAGGTTTGGCATCCTTTTTAGCAAATAGATATTTGATTGCCGAATGGTCCGTATGAACAATTACCTTTGTACCAATCAAATAGGATCGAAACTTGTCAAATGCGAAAACTACAGCTAGTAACTCTTTCTCCGTTGTTGTGTAATTCACTTGAGCACTATTAAGAGTTTTACTAGCGTAGTATATCACATGGAAGGTCTTACCTGTGCGTTGGCCTAGGACTGCTCCTACCGCGAAATCACTTGCACCACACATGAGCTCAAAAGGTAGCGTCCAATCTGGTAGAACGACAATGGGTGCCGAGGCAAGCTTTTCCTTTAGGGTTTCGAATGCTTGGGGTGCAAGAATCATCAAAATTGAAGACTTTATCCTGTTCAAGCAAATTACACAAAGGTTTAGTGATTTTAGAAAAATTATGAATGAACCTCCTGTAAAAACCTGCATGTCCAAGAAAACTTCGAATTCCTTTAACCGAACTTGGTGGGGGTAATCTCTCGATCACGTCCACCTTGGCTTTGTCTACTTCAATTCCCTTGGATGAAATCTTGTGGCCGAGCACTATTCCTTCATCTACCATAAAATGACATTTCTCCCAATTGAGGACTAAATCAGTTTCTTCACATCTTGCCAACACTTTCTCTAAATTGCCGAGACAACTGTCGAAGTCATTACCAAAAACAGAAAAATCATCCATGAAGATCTCAAGGAAATCTTCGACCATGTCTGAAAAGAATGCCATCATGCATCTTTGGAAGGTTGTCGGGGCGTTACACAATCCGAACGGCATCCTTCGGAAGGCATAAGTACCGTATGGGCATGTGAAGGTTGTCTTTTCTTGATCTTCTGGTGCTATGGCAATTTGATTGTAACCTGAATAACCATCAAGAAAACAATAAAAGGGTTTACCTGCAAGACGGTCAAGCATTTGATCAATAAAGGGTAATGAGAGGTGATATTTCCTAGTGGCTTTGTTTAGCTTTCGATAATCCATACAAACCCTCCAACCGGTCACAGTCCTGGTTGGAATGAGTTCGTTGTTTTCATTACTTACCACCGTTATACCTCCCCTTTTCGGTACACGTTGTACCGGACTTACCCACGTACTATCAGAGATAGGGTATATAATGCCGGCGTCAAGCCACTTGATGATTTCTTTCATTACAACCCCTTTCATGGCATAATTCAGTCTCCCCTGGGCCTCAATTGAAGGTTTGTGATCATCTTCCAACAAAATCTTGTGCATGCACACTGCCGGGCTAATTCCCTTCAAGTCGGCAATTGTCCACCCTATTGCCTTTTTGTGTAGCTTCAACATCTTGATCAACTTCTTTTCCTGCTCAGGTTGTAACTTAGAAGAAATAATTACAGACAATGTATTATTGGTTCCTAAGTATGCATATTTTAGTTGCTCTAGCAATTGTTTCAACTTAAGAATTGATGGTTGTTCAATAGAGGGTTTTTCGAGCTTACCTGAGTAATCCAGTGGTTCAAGGTATGTACCTGGCCGATTGACTAGCCAATTTGCCTCTTCTTTTTGTTCCTCATTGACCGGTTCTTCATACTCCTCAGGTTTCTCTTGATCGGCAATGTAGTTGTCGAGGTAACTAAATTCCTCATCGAAGTTAAACTCTGCTGTGGCATGAAGAAGTTGGCATTCTTCTGGATCATCGGCATGCCTTAGTGTTTGGAACACATTTAGTTTAACTTGCTGGTCATTTACCCTCATTGTGAGTTCTCATTTTTCAACATCGATCAAGGTTCTCCCTGTTGCTAGGAATGGTCTCCCGAGAATGATGGGTGCATGCTCATCTGCTTCACAATCCAAAATAATAAAGTCAGCGGGAAAAATAAATTTATCAACTTTTACCAGTATGTCCTCGATTTTTCCCTCTGGATGCACATAGGATCTGTCGGCTAGCTGTAGCATAACTGTTGTAGGTCTTGCTTTCCCGATTCCTAGTTTCTGGAAAACCGATTTAGGCATCAAGTTTATGCTAGCCCTAAGGTCACATAGTACTTTCCCGACATAGTAATTTCCAATAGAACATGGTATTGTGAAACTTTCGGGATCCTCCAATTTGGGTGGCATACGATTGTGCAACATTGCCATACATCTCTCTGTTGCGGCAACTGTTTCAAACTCTCCTAGCCTTGTTCTCTTGGACACAATGTCTTTAAGAAACTTGGCATAGTTTGGCATTTGTTCAATTGCTTCCACCAATGGCAAGTTGATGTGGACTTGCTTTAGGATATCAAGAAACTTCTTGAATTGATACTCTTGCTTTTGTCGCTTCAACCTTTGTGGGAATGGTGGTGGAAGTCGGATATCTTCGATTCTTTCATTGGTTTAAAATCTGATTAACGGTATTACCGGGACATCTGGAGTTGCTGGGCGGTATCAACTGGGGTTGACGAGGCGTGCTTATCACAAGTTGCTGAGGTATCTTTATCGCCGGTTGCCGAGGCATGCTTATTGCCGGTTGCCGCGGCAATTCCTGGTTCAGCATCTGAGGCTTTGTCGCTAGGTTCGTCTTGATCTTTTTGTGGAGTTTTGTTTGATGAGCGGGTTTGAGCCTCTCTAAGTTGTTGGTCACTTCTGGTGGTGATTGCTCATGGCCAGTTCCTCTTGCGACTTCAGTATCGCTAGGTAAACCTCCTTGCGGTCTAGTATTCAGATTTTGAGCAAACTGTCTGACTTGATTTTCCAATGATTTGATTGCCGCCTCTTGGTTTTGCAATCTCATCTCGGTCCTGTTAATAAAAGCATCAGTTCTTTTTATGAAGTTACTATTCTCAGCCATATAAGATTCAGTTTTCATCATAAAAGCATTTAGAGAATTTTCCAAAGAACTAGATGTTGTCGGTTGTTGCTGCGGCAACTGTTGCCGTGGCATGTTCTGCTGGAATCCTGATGCTTGTGCATTCTGATTGTTCTGGTTTAGAGCATTGTTGGGATTACTCCATGAAAAATTTGGGTGCTTCTTCCAAGCTGGATTGTATGTATTGGACATCACGTTGTTGTTCCGATTGTAATTCCCTACATAGAAGCTGGATTCCAGGTTCTGCATACATTCAGAAGAATTATGGTTATCACCACATAACTCACAAAAAGAATCCATTACCTTGACCTCATGTGTGTTGTTTGGTTTTTGCATGTTCTGGACCATCTTGGTTAAAGTGGCCAATTGTGCCGAAATTGAATATGATGATCCTAGTTCATGTATTGTGGCTTGGCGTCTAACTCCTCCTCTTCTAGTAGATGGGAATTGATAATCATTCTTGACCAGCCTGTTTAAAATTTGCATTGCTTCCTCCGGCGACTTATCTAGGAGTATGCCGTTTACCGAGGCATCTAGTATCATCCTTGTTGGTGTATTCATGGTTTTGTAAAACATTGTTACTTGAGTCCACACCGGGAATCCGTGTAGGGGGCATTTGTGTAGAAGTTCTCTATATCGCTCCCAAGCCTCGTACATGGATTCATCATCTGCCTGCCGAAAAGAAGTAATGTCGTTACGAAGCTTATCAGTCAAATTTGTAGGATTAAATCTAGCAAGGAAATCACGACAAAGATCAGTCCAAGATGCTATTGATCCGGCAGGAATGCTATTCAACCATGCTTTCGCCCTATCCCTCAGTGACTAGGGGAATAATCTTAATCGTAAGACATCGGGGGTGACTTCGTGTATTTTGAACGAGTTGCAAATCTCGAGGAAAGATTTTAGATGTTGTCGTGCATCTTCAGTTGCTGAGCCGCCAAACTGACCAATTGTGTTGATCATATTAAACATTGTCGGTTTTAACTCAAAGTGGTCAGCTTCAATTTCAGGTGCAACAACTCCTGGATTAAGTTCATCAAGATCTTCTTCAAGATAGTCTCGAATAGTTCTGTTTCGTGCAAGAATCACTCCCCCTCCTGCCTGAACATCTTGATTCATATTGCCGTCTTGATTAGCCATTGCTACTCTTATCCTTCGTCTAAGTCTTTGTAAGGTTCGTCCGATTTCTGGATCAAAGGGATATTCTGGTGTAGTCGGTCTCGCCTTGGTCATATACCAATGTAAAACCAAAGTTTGTTAGCCCTTTGAATTTTAAACAAGAAAAGTAAAAAGAAAGTGCAAGAAAATAAAAACAAAGTTGCTATTGCCAATCCCCGGCAACGGCGCCAAAAACTTGTTGCGCGTAATAAGTGCTACGCAATTGTGCAAGTATACACGTCGCAAGTTATAGTATAAAAGATATCGTCTCCACAGGGATTGGTGCCACTTCAAGAATCTAGTCTCTTGCACTGTAAAAAGTAAAAACACAAATAAAGGATTATGGGAGTTTTAACTAATAACTAATCTAGAAAGCAATAAAGTAAAAGAATAGATGAGATCAATTGAGAGAGAGATAGGCCAGGTTATCGTGAGTTGATGTGTGTTAGCCGATTGGATCTTCTTGGTAATAGTGTACGGGCAACTCAGTTGTCGTGGCAACTTGCACAACGGGGTTGCCTTGGCAACTAATCGATGGTTGCCTGGGTAACTAGTTGGGCAACTACTTGGGCGTCTAGGCAGCAATCTTCAAGGTTCGGCAGAGCGTTCTTCAATGGTTTCTTCTTATCCCTAAGTCGAAACTCTAGCTACTTGTGCATGCCTTGATAATACATCCCTGCGTGAATCAAGGGTGAACAACAACCAATTTTGCGCTCCTCTTAGCCGTTGAAATCCTTAACTTATTCCTAAGTCGGATTAATCTTCACCATCAATAGATTGAATAAAGATCATATTCATTCATTTCTTAAATCTAACTCTCCCGATATTAGATAAATAGATGAAATCACGAGATCCTCTCCCAATTCACTCGCGAACAAGAATAAGAACCAAGAATGACTAAACCTTGAAATAGAAAAGTGCAAACTCTTATTACCTAAACAAAAACCAATAGTTTCTCACAACCACAAAACACAATAACCATAGCCAATTAGATTTAGTTCATGGCTAGGTTCCAAAGAAACACAAGATAAATAATCCCTAGCATGAACCCAATCGAACAAGAAAGAAAAAAATGAAGAAGGAGGCTTGTCGAAATCCTCCTTGCCCTAGATGCTTGTCGAAAATTCTCTCATCTTGCCCTCCTTGGAGTTGTCAAAATTCCCCTCTCTTCTTCTCTCTTGATTGTCGAAATCTCTATCTTATTTATAGGGCTAGGCCAAAGTCCTTCTTTGAGGAGGAAGTTAAGTTGGAATTAAATTATCTTTAAAGAATATAATTCTTTATTATAATTGTATTCCTACTAGAACTTCTCCTATCTTCTTGGAATTTAATTCTTCTTTAATCTCTGCATGGCAATCAAATTCCCTTGGGTTTGGGCTTTGCTCCACGTCATCTTGGGCTTGTATAGTCATTAATTTCGACTACCATATCACCTTTGCTCTTGTCGACAATTGCCATGGCAACTGGCTCGACGTATCCTTCATGATTGCCCTGGCAACTAGCTCGGCATATCCTTCATATATTGCCCTGGCAACTAGCTCTAGCCTTGCTTTGGCAAGTGATCTTGCATATACACACAAAACACACCAAAGCAGCATCTTTTCCCACAAAAACTACCAAGTTATGTAATCAAGCTCAACGATGGAAGGAAACATGGATTAATGCATGAATGGCTAATTATGCAACTAATATGAGCCTAAGTCTAACAATAATATGAGTAAAAAGGGTAAGAAAAATAGTACTTTTGAACACTTATCAATCAACTTGCTTCTTTAGCCTTTGAACTTCAACTTGACTATCGTTTAATTCACCAACGATGTCTTCGCGCAAACGTATACACATGTGCAAGGTCTCAATCTTGGCTTGACTACTTCTTAGGTCTTCCTTGAGAGCAAGGTATTGATTTTTCATTGCTTGCAGATTACAAGACAAGGTACTGGCTCGTTCTTTGTTGGCCTTAGAACTCTTTTTCCAGAATTTGGCATCTCTTTTCAAGTCTTTAATTCATTCTTTCCATTGATCGGGAGTGTTACCCAAACCAATATTTTTAAAGGTCGAATGAAGCTCTTCATAGTTGACTCGCAAGTTCTTCAGTCCATTTTTCAGACGATCCATTTCTTTCTTCGATCCATTATCTTAAGCGTCATGCTTCAAATGACACTTTTCATCTTCTTCAATTTTGGACTCTTTTGGCTCCATAACTGATGAGTGAACGGTAGATGAACAAGATTGATTTTTCTTTTCAGATTTCCACATGTTGCACTCCAGGAGGTTCTGAACTCGACGTTTGAAAGAGTACAGTTTTCAATTGAATGCCCCGTAATTCTAGCATGATATTCAGAACGAGCTTAGCGTCATACCATTTAGGGTATGGAGGTTTTATAGGTGCGAGGTGACATGGGACCACCAACCGCGCCTCTAACAATTGCAGATATAACTCTCCATACGAGATGGGTATAGAATTGAATGGACCCTTGGTTCTTGGCTTCTGGACGCCAGATGACAATGACTTGGAAAGTTGGACACTAGAATTTGAACTATGTCCCAGGTACTGGATTATGAGTGCTGGAAATTAGCTCCTCTGAGTATGCTCCGGTGCACTAGTATTGGTCAGGCTTTTGAAAACTTTAGGGATTCCCTTTTCAAAGCTCAGTAGCCCTTCCTCGACAAGGCTTATGACTTTGTTCCTCAGAGCTCCGCAATTTTCGGTAGTATGGCCCATACCTCCTACATGATAGTTACATCTAGCCTTGTTGTCATACCCTTCTTAACCAGTATCAGGAGTAAATCTGCGTATGCCATCAGAATTTGAAATGCCTTATTTTTATCTTTCTCTTCTTTGTCTTTTCTCTTGCTCATCTCCGGCTCATCTCCGCTTTCTTTAAAATTGAAGCCTTGGCATCTTCGGGTGTTTTATTAATGTTGATCATGATAGAGCATTGACCTTTGGGTTTACCAGAATCATCTTGTTCGGGTATAAGGTCTTGATTGATGGCCATCATGATTTGGCTTTCATTCAGTTCGTCCTTCTCTCCTTGTTCATCAAACTTTTTCTCTTTTACCATAGTGGTTAACATACTTATCATTTTGACCATCTGTCTTTTCAACTCTTGTACCTCGCTAATCTCGGTATTGGTGTAGGCATACTCTGGTACGTCTAATATGTGAATTTCGGAAGAAAGACTTCTCATCTCTTCTGGCGTCTCTTCAAGGCATTGCCCTATATATGTGGTCTTGTCTACTGATCACTTGACCCTTTCATTATGAAAGCCTCCTTAATCGTAGATCACTCGTGAATCAACACCCTTTTTATGTCATGCATATGCAAAAACAAAATATAGAACACGGAAAATTGGTCAGTACACATGTAATAAAAATGAAAACAAGAATAAGTATGTAAGTACTAAAGAATAAATTTGTACAGCCTACCCGAGCATGATTTTCTACCCGTCATAATAAACAAGGTCCTACCCGGCATGATTTCTACTCGGCATGCTTTTATTTACAAAAAGAAAGATCCTACCCGGCATGATTTCTACCCGGAAAGAAAGATCCTACCCGGCATGATTTCTACCTGGCATATTGAAATATAAATAGATTCCTACCCGGCATGATATCTACCCGACATGTTTTTTCAAAAAGATAAATCCTACCACGCACGGTATCTATCCGCACATGAAATAAATCTATAGAGTATACAAAAGGTTAGAAGCGTTCCTCCTTTGAACTTTTAACATGTTTAGTTTCTAAAACGAGGATCCTATGGTCCATTACATGAGGTTCAGTTCTAAGGAAGGGTACCCGAATTGTCCTCGTTGTCCCTTACTAAAGGTAGCAAGACCTCTGATCCTCACCCATTATAGGCTTCAAACGGACCAAGCTCAATTCAGGGGGATACATCCCTTATGCCTATACGGAGGTAACCCACACGAAAGAATAAGAAACATATCCCGAAAGCGATTCACCAACCTATACGGTGGTAACCCACACGAATGCGGTATCACACTTCTACTTAAAATAGGATAGAGCTCGAGTAGAAAGCTCATGGAATGCAATGCAAGTGCACGGTGTGTGGGGAGAAACTCTCAAACCTTTTGACACCCTATGTCTATATTCAATATACTAAGCAGTAAAATTAAAGCAGTTATATTTATAGAAAATAAAATACATGACTAGCGGTAAAATAAGACAGAAACATATTTTAAATTAAAATCGAAATTGTAAATTTCCAACGACCAAGACTAAAAGATAATCGACTCGTGGCTTGACTCTCTTTTTATTTTAAAAGTTCGATCCCCAGCAGAGTCGTCAGCTGTAATCACCCAAATCGTCTGGCGCTCTTTTTATCCGGTTAATTTTTTTTTATTTATTGAATTTTGGAAAAACCCCTTCCTGGTTTTAAAATTAAAAATTAGGAGTCGCCACCAAACATTTTAAAATAGGTAGACCGGACACCGAAAATAAAACCAAAGATTCAAAATTCGAGTCCGGGAGTCGGTTACGGATGGGGAAGGATTAGCATCCCCACACTGCCCAAAATTGGTACCTAGTCGATTATTTAATGTCTTGGTATTGGAAATTGCAAATTCGATTAAAATTTAAAATATGATTTTTAAATGTCGAAAATATTGAGAGAACCACATCCCTGTGCGCTCGAGACACGGTTTCTTGTTTTTCGGAAAAGTCGAGGAAATCACACCCCTTTACGCCCGGGATATGATTTCTCGAAGTTTTTTTTAAAAAAACATTAATTTCTTCAAAAATGTATTTTTTGATGATTTTGAAAACATATATGATCCAAATTATAAAATAATATGTAAATATATATATACTTAAAAGAGTAATATTTAATGTAAAATATGTTTAATATTTACCTATATAAAACACCTATATATATTTTAGGTTAGTAGTTTACATATATGTATTTTACAAAAATAAGTATTTATTATTATTTACACATATTGTATTTAAACAAAATATTTTATATTATTTTGGAATACATAAAACCTTATATATATAATATGTAAAATATAAATATTATACATAAAAATATGAACAATCGATAAAAAAACATAAATATATATGTACATATATCTTATATGATATTAATATATATAATAAAATACTTTATATAATAATAATAATAATAATAATAATAATAATAATAATAATAATAATAATAATAATAATAATAATAACATAAAGCTCCCTTTCGGGTTTTTTAGATCTTCCAAGCTCCCCCATTTTTTTTCAAATCAGAAAGCTCCCTTTCGGTTTTATAACCAATTACAAAATAAATAAAAAACTGAATCTTTCTTTAATTTGCTACATATCTAATGATGATGGGGATGTAAAGCCGGATTTTGAGAGATTTTTGTACGGTAGGGATAGATGGCAGAAGGCTAGCGGCGGTTGAAACAGAGGTATGCGGGTAGGTTAGGATGGCTGTAGATTTAGGTTATTTTTAATTTTTAGGGTTTTGATTGATTTAGGGTTTCAGAATTATGGATTTTAGGGTTTTGGGATTTTGGGGTTGGTTGCTAGTAACGTGGAAGGCGACGGCAGAAGGCTAGCGGCGGCGGCTGTGGAATTATTATTAGGGTTAAGGTATATTATAAATTAGGGTTTTTTCTAATTTGGGTCGAATCATTGGATTCAGGTCGGGTTGCGGGTATGGTTTGGGCCGGTTTAGGGTTTGGATAGGTTGCATGGCTTTGGTTTGGGTTGGGTCACTTGGACAAATTGGGTCTTACAGTGTAGATTGGCAATTTAAGGGACCTAAACCCTAGGGAAGTGTAGGAACCTCCCCTAATCCCCTCAAAAGGGCGAGTCTAACGTACATCAGGTTTAGAGTGCGGTTAAAAAACGTCAAGTTTCGAAATTTGTCCAAGAACTAAAAATATTAGACACTTATAGTTTATGTTCAAATTTAATTGTAAACATTTATAGTGCTATTGTACTAGTTGGTTCCAGTTTAAACGGCTTCCTATAGCCATATACGATATTCATATATGGATTTATATTCAATACACTAGCGAGTTTAAAGATTCAGTTTAGGGTGTAAGGGTTTAGGTGTAAAGGTTTAGAATTTAGAGATATTTGTTAGAATTTATGATTTAGAGGTTAGAGTTTAGTTTTTAGGATAATATGTTGAGTATTTAGGTTTTAACATATAAACCCTAAATTATAACCCTCAACATAAATTCTAACCATTATCCCTAAACTATAAACCCCTAAATCATATACTCTAAAATGAATCTATAAACCCTAAAACTAAAGCATTTATGATTTAAAGTATTTGGGTTTAGTTTTTTTATCATCTTTGGTAAGTTGTTAAGAAGTAAGTCTCTCTCAAGCTAATTATAAGTCTCATTAATTAAGTTTTGGATAAACTACACCTATGGTCGGTTAATTATACGTTTTATAACAAATATATCACTTTTCGTCTAAAAGTTATAAACATATAACCAAAAAACATATTGTGACAAACAAGTCACTCGGTCATTAAAATTAAAACAAATATGGCATGATATAATAACGTTTTTGGTCCTTAAAACTTATACATTCTATCAATTTTGTTCTAACCCGAAACAATTCAATAAATTAACCATTCATATTTAAAAATTCCATTAATTTAGTCTTTTTGTGATACTGTCAACCAAATGAGCCCATCGGACCGAAGTAATAGTTGGATAATTACATTCTGCCATAAAGAAACAAGTTACTGTTAAACTGTTATTATATGAAGAAAGTAACACGAAAATAATATAACATTTATGGGAGAAGAATAAATATTAAAATGATGAAACATTTAAATATGAATGATTAAATTTATTGAATTGTTTTGAATTATGATTAAATTAATATATTGTATAAGTTTTAAAGACAAACTATTATTACACCAGACACAACATTATTTCCGTTTAATATTCAATGGTCAATGATTTGTGTGCAACAATGTGTTAATTGAGTGACTGGTTTGTAACTTTTAGAAGAAGAATGCCATGTTTGTTATAAAACTTATAATTATGTGACATTGAGCATAATTTACCCTTAAGTTTTTAACCTTTCAAATTCTCTTGCTCATGTATTTTGAATAAACAAAATAACCATAGTATAGCAACTGAAGGCAACAAGAATGAAGCATGGATAGATTGTCTAACATTGTGTTTTACAATGCTTGTGAAAGCAGCAAATACATTAAAAGTCTCTGGAGGAGGAGAAATAATAAAAACACAAATTAAATATCCTTAATAACAGATTAGAAGTAGAGAAATCTCGGCTGAGTATACAACTCCATAAAACAAATAACTCGGTCGACTGGCTTTTGAACAGCAAGAAAAACAGAAGAAAGGAAAAGCAAGAAAGAAATAGTTGAATGTTGAAATTAAGTCTCCTAACCAATTAAATTTGCATCATTTTTCAGTTCAATGTTGAAATTCCTTCAGCTTCTTCCACATATTGAGGTAGTTCTCTAAAAGGTCTTGCGATGGTCCAGTCTATATTACGATGCAGTGGGGGTGCCTTCATAACCAATTAGAAATAGTTGAGAATAATATTACAGAATAAAGGGAAAATTAACTTTCCAGCAAAAAGAAAGTGTTAAAAAGAGGACACATTTTTTTGTGTATTTTTATATGCTCCACAAATGATTTTATGCTACGTGTGTTATCAATAAAATAGAGAAAATAATATATCAATATATGTGACACAAAATCATTGGCGCAAGATATAAAAAGACGCATAAAAGAGAGAGACGAATTTTGATCATTAATCCAAAGTAGATTGCAAATGCTTTTCGCTTTAAACAGTTTCAAAGTCCTTCAATTTTGTTTTAAAGTTTAACCAAAATAAAGATAATTTATTTAAAAAAGAGCTCATCCTGAGCCAAATAATGTGAGGGATGTTTCAATGCATGTTATATGTGCAATTGAATTTTATAACATAAATTGATGGATGAAATTTCCTATGCCATCATTTTAAACAACAGTAAATAATTTTAAAAGCTTAAAGAGTGTAGAGTGATTAAATACCTGCTGCTTTGTTTTTGCATGCACAGCCAATGTTGAATAATCCATCATGAAACTTGTGATCATTTTATCACAGTCGTTAATTGTTAAATCTTTCAAATTTGGAAATATCAAATGATAATCAAAAGGACTGAAGCTCACGAGACTTGGCAATCCGTGAAGATCCATTCCCTCTAATTGGGGGAATTCTATTTTCTTCTTAAAAGGTAGACCTTGTGATGATGATGATGCTAAAATGTCATCAATGACAATTATCTGCTGCAGCTTCACACAGCCTTCTATATATAGATATGTCAAGTGTGGTAAATTTTGGATGAGCATCATTGAAAAGATGTATGTCAAGCCATGGCAGGAGTTGATCTCTAATTGTCTGAGATTTGAAATGGAGTATCCACTTTGAAGCTGAAACAGTTGTTCAAAGTTTCCTATAGTTGCATATTCAAAACCTGGAGATATTTTTCCCAATTGAACACTTGCCATGTTCAACGACCAGGGCTTGAAAACTAACTCCTGTATAAAAGTAAGAAAAATAGTTACTCTTTTATATTATAAAGTAAGAGAAATAGTTACTCTTTTATATTATTCAGGTTAAATTATTTTATGGTTGACAAAATTTGTATTCAGGCTAAATTGTGCTTGATATATATTTTTATATTTCTAAACTAAATTTAATATTTTTATTGGCTTTTATTTTTATAATTATTCATTAAATTAAGTTTTTAAACTAATATAGAATTTTATATTTGTATGTAAACATTTTCATTTTAAGTTTTTATAAAGAACTTAAAACTAACTTGATGAATTTTTAAATATTGAGGGCTAAAATAATTATTATCCCAACTTAAATGATCGTTTATAAGTTTCCTTAAAAACACTAATTGTAATTAAGATGAAAAGAACACAAAGGGAGTTGTTAAGAATATTATAAGATGGAATTGGGATTAGAATCAGTCTTGAAATGAAAGTGAAGCAAGAAAACAGATGTAAGAAAAATGAATAAAAGAAAGATTACCTTTAATGACACACACTTGTTGTTAGCTTCTTTCTCAATAATGCACCTTGTAAATCGAAGACATCCAACGACATGCAAAATTTCCAAAGCAGGTGCTTCCACAATATTACTTTTTGCAAAAAAACTGCTTAGATTTTCCAAACCACTAAGACTTATCTCTTGTAGGCAAGCAAGGCCTCCAGCCAAAGCAAGTGGGAAAACATATTCTGCGTTGGGGCATGAAGCCATGTCCACAGTTTTCAAGTTTGGTGATAAGTGTTCAAAAGTACTATTTTTCTTACCCTTTTTACTCATATTATTGTTAGACTTAGGCTCATATTAGTTGCATAGTTAGCCATTCATGCATTAATCCATGTTTCCTTCAATCGTTGAGCTTGATTACATAACTTGGTGATTTTTTGTGGAAATAGATGCTGCTTTGGTGTGTTTTTGTGTGTATGTGCAGGATCACTTGCCAAAGCAATGCCGAGCTAGTTGCCAGGGCAGTGCATGAAGGAGACGCCGAGCCAGTTGCCATGGCATTTGTCGACAAAGACCAAAAGCAATATGGATGTCGAAATTCATGATTTTACAAGCCCAAGATGACATGGAGCAAGGTCCAAGCCCAAAGGAATTTGATTGCCATGCAGAGATTAAAGAAGAATTAAATTCCAAGTGGATAGGAGAAGTTCTAATAGGAATAAAATTATAATAAAGAATTATATTCTTTAAAGATAATTTAATTCCAACTCAAACTCCTCCTCAAAGAAGGACTTTGGCCTAGCCCTATAAATAGCAAGGAGATTTCGACAATCCATAAGGGAGAGCAAGAGGGAAATTTCGGCAAGTCCAAGTAGGGCAAGAGGAGAGAATTTTCGACAAGCATCAAGGGCAAGGAGGATTTCGACAAGCCTCTTCCTTCATCTTTGTTCGATTGGGTTCATGCTAGGGATTAATTATCTTGTGTTTCTTTGGAACCTAGCCATGAACTAAATTTACTTGGCTATGGTTATTGTGTTTTGTGGTTGTGAGAAACTATTGGTTTTTGTTTAGGTAATAAGAGTTTGCACTTTTCTATTTCAAGGTTTATTCATTCTTGATTCTTATTATTGTTTGCGAGTGAATTGGGAGAGGATCTCGTGATTTCATCCATTTATCTAATATCGGGAGAGTTAGATTCAAGAAACGAATGAATATGATCTTTATGCAATCCAATGATGGTGAAGATTAATCCGGCTTAGGAATAAGTTAAGGATTTCAACGGCTAAGAGGAGCGCAAGATTGGTTGTTGTTCACCCTTGATTCACGCAGGATGTATTATCAAGGCATGCACAAGTAGCTAGAGTTTCGACTTAGGGATAAGAAGAAACCATTGAAGAACGCTCCGCCGAACCTTGAAGTTGCTGCCCGGTCGCCCAAGTAGTTGCCCAACTAGTCGCCCAAGCAACCATCAATTAGTTGCCAAGGCAACCCCGTTGTAGCAAGTCGCCACGGCAACCGAGTTGCCCATGCACTCTTTACCAAGACAATCCAATCGGCTATCACACCTCAACTCACGATAACCTAGCCTATCTCTCTCAATTGAATTCATCTTTTATTTTATTTTATTGCTTTCTAGATTAGTAATTAGTTAAACTTCGATAATCCTTTACTTGTGTTTTTACTTTTTACGAGTGCAAGAGACTAGATTCTTGAAGTGGCACCAATCCTCGTGGAGACGATATCTTTTATACTATAACTTGCGGCGTGTATACTTGCACAATTGCGTAGCACTTATTACACGCAACAAGTTTTTTGGCGCGCGTTCGGGATTGGCAATAGCGACTTTGTTTTTACTTTCTTGCACTTTCTTTTTATTTTTCTTGTTTAAAATTCAAAGGGCTAACAAACTTTGGTTTTGCATTGGTATATGACCCGGGCGAGACCGACTTCACTGAATATCCCTTTGATCCGTAAATCGAACAAACCTTACAAAGACTTAGGCGAAGGATAAGAGAAGCAATGGCAAATCAAGACGGCAATATTAATCAAGATGTTCGAGCGGGAGGAGGAGTGATTCTTGCACGAAACAGAACTATTCGAGACTATCTTGAAGAAGATCTTGATGGACTTAACCCGAGAGTTGTCGCACCGAAATTGAAGCCGACCACTTTGAGTTGAAACCGGTAATGTTTAATATGATCAACACAATAGGTCAATTTGGCGCTCAAAGAATCAAGATGCACGACAACATCTGAAATCTTTCCTCGAGATTTGCAACTCGTTCAAGATACACGGAGTCACCCCGATGTCTTACGATTAAGATTATTCCCTATTCACCGAGGATAGGCGAAAGCATGGCTAAATAGCATTCCCGCGGATCCATAGCATCTTGGACTGATCTTTGTCGTGATTTCCTTGCTAGATTTAATCCTACAAATTTAATCGATAAGCTTCAGAACGACATTACTTTTTTTTCGGCAGGCGGATGATGAATCCATGTACGAGGCTTGGGAGCGATATAGAGAACTTCTACATAAATGCCTCTACACGGATTCCCGGTGTGGACTCAAGTGACAATGTTTTACAATGCCGTGAATACACCAACAAGGATGATGCTAGACGCCTCGGCAAACGGCATACTCCTAGATAAGTCACCGGAAGAAGCAATGCAAATTTTAAACAGGCTGGCCAAGAATGATTATCAATTCCCATCTACTAGAAGAGGAGGAGTTAGACGCCAAGCCACAATACATGAACTAGGATCAACAGATTCAATTTCGGCACAATTGGCCGCTTTAACCAAGATGGTCCAGAACATGCAAAAACCAAACAACACACATGAAGTCAAGGTAATGGATTCTTTTTGTGAGTTATGTGGTGATAACCATAATTCTTCTGAATGTATGCGAGAATCCGAATCCGGCTTCTATGTGGGGAATTACAATCGGGCAACAACATGATGTCAAATACATACAATCCAGCTTGGAAGAAGCACCGAATTTTTCATGGAGTAATCCCAACAATGCTCTAAACCAGAACAATCAGAATGCACAAGCATCGGGATTCCAACAAAATATGCCACGACAGATGATCCGCGTGCAACAACCGGCGACATCTAGTTCTTTGGAAAATTCTCTAAATGCTTTTATGATGAAAACTGAATCTTATATGGCTGAGAATAGTAATTTCATAAAAAGAACTGATGCTTTTATTAACAGGACCGAGATGAGATTGCAAAACCAAGAGGCGGCAATCAAATCATTGGAAAATCAAGTCGGACAATTTGCTCAAAATCTGAACACTAGACCACAAGGAGGTTTACCTAGCGATACTGAAGTCGCAAGAGGAACCGCCATGAGCAATGTAAGGCAATCACCACCGAAGTGGCCAACAACTTAGAGAGGTTCAAACCCGCTCGTCAAACAAAACTCCACAAAAAGAGCAAGACGAACCTAGCGGCAAAGTCTCAGATGCTGAACCAAGAATTGCTGCGGCAACCGGCAATAAGCATGCCTCGGCAACCAATGACGCCTCGGTAACTTGCGATAAGCACGCCGCGGCAACCCGAGTTGGTAACACATCGGCAACTCCGGATGTCCCTGTAATGACGTCAATCAGGTTTCAAACCAATGAAAAGATCGAAGATATCCGACTTCCACCACCATTCCCACAAAGGTTGAAGCGACAAAAGCAAGAATACCAATTCAAGAAGTTTCTTGATATCCTAAAGCAAGTCCACATCAACTTGCCATTGGTGGAAGCAATTGAACAAATGCCAAACTATGCCAAGTTTCTTAAAGACATTGTGTCCAAGAGAACAAGGCTAGGAGAGTTTGAAACAATTGCCGCAATGAGAGGGATGCATGGCAATGTTGCACAATCGTATGCCGCCCAAGTTGAAGGATCCCGGAAGTTTCACAATACCTGTTCTATTGGAAATCACTATGTCGGGAAAGCACTATGCGACCTAGGGGCTAGCATAAACTTGATGCCTAAATCGGTTTTCGAAACTAGGAATCGGGAAGGCAAGACCTACAATGATTATGCTACAGCTGACTAGCCGACAGATCCTATGTGCATCCAGAGGGAAAAATCGAGGACATCTTGGTAAAAGTTGATAAATTTATTTTTCCCGCTGACTTTATTGTTTTAGATTGTGAAGCAGATGAGCATGCGCCTATCATTCTCGGAAGACCATTCCTAGCGGCAGGGGAGAACTTTGATTGATGTTGAAAAAGGAGAACTCACAATGAGGGTGAATGACCAGCAGGTAAAACTAAATGTGTTCCAAACACTAAGGCATGCCGATGATCCGAAGAATGCCAACTACTTCATGCCACGGCAGAGTTTAACCGATGAGGAATTTAGTTGCCTCGGCAACTACATTGCCGATCAAGAGGAACCTGAGGAGTATGAAGAGCGGTCGATGAGGAACAACCAGAAGAGGCAAATTGGCTAGTCAATCGACCAGGTACATACTTTGAACCTTGGACTACTCGGGTAAGGAAGGTAAGATCGAAAAACCCTCTATCGAAAATCCACCAATTCTTGAGTTGAAACAATTTGCGAGCAAATGAAATATGTATACTTAGGGACCGATAATACATTACCGTAATTATTTCTTCTAAGTTACAGCCTGAGCGAGGAAAAGAAGCTGATCAACATGTTGAAGCTACATAAAAAGGCAATAGGGTGGACAATTGCCGACTTGAAGGGAATTAGCCGGCGGCGGTGTGCATGCACAAGATCTTGTTGGAAGATGATCACAAACCTTCAATTGAGGCCCGGAGGAGACTGAATCATGCCATGAAAGGGGTTGTAATGAAAGAAATCATCAAGTGGCTTGACGCCGGCATTATATACCCTATCTCCGATAGTACGTGGGTAAGTCCGTACAATGTGTGCCGAAAAAGGGAGGTATAACAGTGGTAAGCAATGAAAATAATGAACTTATCCCAACCAGATGTGTGACGGTTGGAGGGTTTGTATGGACTATCGAAAGCTAAACAAAGCCACTAGGAAAGATCACTTCCCATTACCCTTTATTGATCAAATGCTTGACCGTCTTGCGGGTAAAACCTTTTTCTTTGTTTTCTTGATGGTTATTCAGGTTACAATCAGATTGCCATAGCACCAGAAGATCAAGAAAAGACAACCTTCACATGCCCCTACGGTACTTATGCCTTCCGAAGGATGCCGTTCGGATTATGTAACGCCCGGCAACCTTCCAAAGATGTATGATGGCGCTCTTTTTCAGACATGGTCGAAGACTTCCTTGAGATCTTCATGGATGATTTTTCGGTTTTTGAATGACTTCGACGGCTGTCTTGGCAATTTAGAGAGGGTGTTGGCAAGATGCGAAGAAAAGCAGATTTAGTCCTCAATTGGGAGAAATGCCACTTTATGGTAGATGAAGGAATAGTGCTCGGCCATAAGATCTCATCCAAGGAATTGAAGTAGACAAAGCCAAGGTGGACGTGATCGAGAGATTACCCCACCAAATTCGGTTAAAGGAATTGAAGTTTTTCGGACATGCGAGGTTTTTACAGGAGGTTCATTCATAACTTTTCTAAAATCACTAAACCTTTGTGTAATCTTCTTGAACAGGATAAAGTCTTGATTTTGATGATTCTTGCACTCAAGCATTTGAAACCCTAAAGAAAAAGCTTGCCTCGGCACCCATTGTTGTTCCACCAGATTGACGCTACCTTTTGAGCTCATGTGTGATGCAAGTGATTTTCGCGGTAGGGAGCAGTCCTAGGCCAACGCACAGGTAAGACCTTCCATGTGATATACTACGCTAGTAAAACTCTTAACGATGCTCAAGTGAATTACACAACAACGGAGAAAGAGTTACTAGTCTGTAGTTTTCGCATTTGACAAGTTCGATCCTATTTAATCGGTACAAAGGTAATTGTTCATACGGACCATTCGGCAATCAAATACTTATTTGCTAAAAAGGATGCTAAACCTCGTTTGATTCGTTGGATATTACTTTTACAAGAATTTGATATTGAAATTAAGGACAGGAAAGGAACAGAAAATCAAGTGGCGATCACTTATCACGTTTGGAACGCAATAGGGAAGAGGACGCGGATCTAGAGATATGCGATGCATTCCGGATGAACAAATTCTAATCGCCTCGGCAACCCTTGACGCCTCGACAGCCCATGACGCCTCGGCAACCATGGAAGCACACGCCTCGGCAACTCTCGACGCCGCAGCGAGTCTTTGACGAGCACGCCTCAGCAATTTTGGGAGCGACACACTACGGCAAAGACATGCCCGGCAATAATACCGTACGCAGATTTAGTTAACTTCCTTGTTTGTGGTATTTTTCCGTATGGCATTACTCACCAAGGAAGAAGCGGTTCCGCCATAATGCTAAGCATTACTTTTGGGACGAGCCTCTTTTGTTTAAACAATGTGCAGATCAGGGTTACGTCGATGTGTCCTCGAAGAAGAGCAACAGAATGTACTCGGCAATGCCATTCTTCAACCTATGGAGGACATTTTGGAGGAACTCGTATCATGGCCAAAGTCTTGCAATCCGGTTTGTATTGGCCAACATTGTACAAAGATGCCCAAGACTTTTACAAGCAATGTGATCGTTGCGGAGGACGGGCAATATCTCTAGGCGACATGAGATGCCACTCCGAACATCATCGAGGTGGAACTGTTCGATGTATGGGGGATCGATTTTATGGGACCTTTCTGTTGCGTGTGATAAGTGCTACGCAATTGTGCAAGTATACACGTCGCAAGTAATAAAGTGATATGAGTATCGAGTATCGTCTCCACGAGGATTGGTTTGGGCCACTTTGCTTAAGTTCTTGCACTATGAAAAGTAAAAACACAATTAAAGGATTAAAGGAGTTTAACTAATAACTAAACTAGAAAGCAATAAAGTAAAAGAAAAGATGAGATCGATTGAGAGAGAGATAGGCCAGGTTATCGTGAGTTGAGGTGTGATAGCCGATTGGATCGTCTTGGTAAAAGAGTGCGGGCAACTCGGTTGCCGTGGCAACTTACTACAACGGGTTGCCTTGGCAACTAATCGATGGTTGCTGGGCAACTAGTTGGGCAACTACTTGGGCGTGCGGGCAGCAACTTCAAGGTTCGGCAGAGCGTTCTTCAATGGTTTCTTCTTATCCCTAAGTCGAAACTCTAGCTATTTGTGCATGCCTTGATAATACAACCTGCGTGTGAATCAAGGGTGAACAACAACCAATCTTGCGCTCCTCTTAGCCGTTGAAATCCTTAACTTATTCCTAAGCCGGATTAATCTTCACCATCATTGGATTGAATAAAGATCATATTCATTCGTTTCTTGAATCTAACTCTCCCGATATTAGATAAATGGATGAAATCACGAGATCCTCTCCCAATTCACTCGCAAACAATAATAAGAATCAAGAATGAATAAACCTTGAAATAGAAAAGTGCAAACTCTTATTACCTAAACAAAAACCAATAGTTTCTCACAACCACAAAACACAATAACCATAGCTGATCAAGTTAGTTCATGGTTGGGTTCAAAAGATATACAAAGAATAATCCCCAAACCATGAATCTAATAGAAGCAAAGAAGAAGATGAAGTCGAAATTCCCCTAATGCTCTCTTGTCGAAATTTCCCCCTTGCTCTCTCTCTTTTTGATTGTCGAAATCTCCTTGCTATTTATAGGGCTAGGCCAAAGTCCTTCTTTGAGGAGGAGTTTGAGTTGGAATTAAATTATCTTTAAAGAATATAATTCTTTATTATAATTTTATTCCTATTAGAACTTCTCCTATCTTCTTGGAATTTAATTCTTCTTTAATCTCTGCATGGCAATCAAATTCCTTTGGGCTTGGGCCTTGCTCCATGTCATCTTGGGCTTGTAAAGTCATTAGTTTCGACATCCCTATTGCATTTTTTTTCTTTGTCGACAAATGCCATGGCAACTGGCTCGGCGTCTCCTTCATGCATTACCCTGGCAACTAGCTCAACATTGCTTTGGCAAGTGATCCTGCACATACACACACAAAAACACACCAAAGCAGCATCTTTTTCCACAAAAATCACCAAGTTATGTAATCAAGCTCAACGGTGGAAAGAAACATGAATTAATGCATGAATGACTAATTATGCAACTATTATGAGCTTAAGTCTAACAATAATATGAGTAAAAAGGGTAATAAAAATAGTACTTTTGAACACTTATCACGCCCCCAAACTCGAACTATTGCTTGTCCTCAAGCAATGCAAACTAACAATTACACCGCCAAGACTTTAATCATCAAAGACATGCTTTAAACTTGAATTCAAACCTCGGAACCGTGGCACAAAGTATGATCACCTTTTAAATTTTTTCGGATAGCACAAAAATTTCCCGGAACAAAACTATAATGCTCGTGACAATGTGTGTGCGTAGTTGTGTACAAGTTGATTTTCAAGATTCTATGTGAATAGTAGGCTTTTATCAATTTAATTCTTGGGGCATTTATTTTAATTTTCACTAGAGCCAATTTGGGCACCTCTAGTAAAGTAAGCAATTTCTCATTTTATTTTAGTCGACTAGAGCCAATTTGGGCACCTCTAGCGATTCTTTAATGTGCATTAACTACTAGAGCCAGTTTGGGCACCTCTAGCAAGAAAGTGTATTTACTACTAGAGCCAGTTTTGGGCACCTCTAGCAAGAAATTAACTTTTAATTTTCAATTTTAAATTTACCCAAATTTTAAGCAACCTAAGTTCACTAAGTTTCTTTGAATCAACAACCCACAACCGTGTAAAAAAAATTCAGCATCATAGTAAAACTCTAAGTTCTTTTCATGCAATCCTAAAATTAAAGGTTATTTCAATTAAGTGCAGTGGCAAAAATTCATCATTGGATTTTCAACAAGTCTTAAGCAATTAAATCAAATTAAAGGCATGGCAAGTAACATATGCAACCTATATGTGATTGCTAAAGATGAATGCAACTAAACATGAAACTAACTAGAAACCAACACCCCCCAAACTCGAGAGAAGCATTGTCCTCAATGCACATAAAAGTGAAACAAAATTTAAGAGAAACTAAATGAAATGAGTTAGTCAGAGAGGTCGCCACCTGGAGTGATGAGTTTCCTTCGTGCCGTTTGCTTGATTCAATTTCCGATCGGTGGTTGAATGCTTGTGGCTGGTACCGCGTGAATAGCATTGCTTTGGTTTGATCCATGTTTGCCGAGGCAGGTTTACTTGCATGTGCATCAGGAGTTGCCGAAGCCATTGTTGTTACAGGCATCGCTTGATTTTACATTGTGGTTCTTTGTGGCGAGTAGTCGGCGCGAGTAAATTTCCTTATCATGGTGGTTGTGAGTCTTGTTGTGGAAAAGAAAATAAAGAAAACCTAGAAACTAAAGATAATGAAGAAAAATAAAATATATCCTAAAAATAAAGAAAAAAAAATAACAAAAAATAATAGAACAAAATAGTTCAAAAAAATAAAAATAAAAAATAAATGTATCAGTAGTTGCCGTGGCGTCGAGGGTTGCCGAGGCATGAACATCCATGGTGCCGAGGCGTCGGGGGTTGCCGAGGGGCGTCTTGGCGTCCATGGTTGCCGAGGCGTGCGTATCGGAGTTGCTGCGGTGTTGAAGGTTGCCGTTTTGATACTTCTTATAGTCCATCCGCACCCTCCATCGGGTGATAATATTGCCCAAAAAGAGTTTGGGCAATGTGCTTTGCACTACTACCCTTTTGCGTTACCATGGTGGAGGTGTCTTTCTTCTTTGTTCGCTTGTAGTCCATGTATACTCTCCACCTTGCTACTATTCCTGAAGGCACAAATATATTAATAGGAAAATTATATCCATTCTCAACCATTCAATTACCTCATTCTTGTCGACTTCTATCATGGTTGGATGTAGCCTTTGTTGTCGTGGCAATTCTTTGCTCAAGCCAATTGCCGTGGCAATCAGTTGTCAAATTTTGCTCTAAGTCAAGGGAAGAATCAATTTTCTGAAGAGCTTTATGAATCCAAACACCTTTTTCTTTTGGCCTCTCAAACATCTCCATCAGTAGAGATTTCGATGGCTTCAAATCTACCAACCTCGGTTCCTCAAGACATACCTGCAATGGACGAGGTGAGTTTTTAATGAATTCAAAAGGTTCAACTATTACCTGCTCATATTCCATTGGCAAAGTATTATCATCTCGTTGATCTTGCATGTGGTCGTGTAATTGTCGTGGCAATTGTATATGAGAGCAATCTCTGATTCTCGCTTCAACATCAACGTTGTAACCTTCTGGGCATCAGGTTCCTCAGAATTTGCTGTAGTATTGTTGTTCTCAGCTTCACCGAGTGTTTTCGCAGCATTGCTCTGTTTAGGCTCATAAATCATTGCCGAGGCAATTTGTTGTTCAAGCTCATCATGTGTTGGGCAGTCTCTCTCATTGGCATCCTCTTGACTTTGAGGTTCTAGTTGTTCCTCACACATCAGAGAGATTTCTTTGCATTGCTCCTTATCCTCTTGCCTTAGGGACGTCGGTATCCCTAGGAATGAATTGTTGATGCATGTTATCCATGACATATGTGGACCTCCCCAATTGATCTTCTGAATCCCCTAAGGTTGCATCCCATTGAGTTATCCTCGTATCCATAGATTTTGATAGCTCTCGAATCTCTTCAATTGATCCGTCAAGTCTAGCCAATGAAGCTAGTAACGTTTCCTCTAAGGAACTGGAATGCTCTTGAAAAGGACTACATTGCCATGGCATATCTGTTGCTGCGGCAAAATTGTTATGGTAAAAAAAAATTTGAGCTTTTTGATCATACCATAAAGAATTTTGCTGTTGGTTCCCTCTATGGTCCTCCATGTAGTTATATGCACCGAAAATGTGAGGGCAATTTTCAAACACATGATGTTCTCCACACATAGCACAAGATTTTTCCATGGTATAAGTTCCTTGGGCTTTTCTCGGTTGGTATAGGTAATCATCAAAGGGTGCAAGAAACTCTTGATTGGATTGATTCATATCTTCCAACATCATCTCTCGAATAGATCGGCTTTTATTTCCCGACATGTTGATGTCCCTTAACTTGTAGCGCTTTTTTTTTTTTGATAAACAAACAAAAGAAAAGTTAGTAAAACTAAGAAAAAAATGCAATAACAAAACAACTAACACCAATTGCCAATCCCCGGCAACGGCGCCAAAAACTTGTTGCGTGTGATAAGTGCTACGCAATTGTGCAAGTATACACGTCGCAAGTAATAAAGTGATATGAGTATCGAGTATCGTCTCCACAGGGATTGGTTTGGGCCACTTTGCTTAAGTTACTGCACTATGAAAAGTAAAAACACAATTAAAGGATTAAAGGAGTTTAACTAATAACTAAACTAGAAAGCAATAAAGTAAAAGAAAAGATGAGATCGATTGAGAGAGAGATAGGCCAGGTTATCGTGAGTTGAGGTGTGATAGCCGATTGGATCGTCAGGTAAAAGAGTGTGCGGGCAACTCGGTTGCCGTGGCAACTTTACAACGGGGTTGCCTTGGCAACTAATCGATGGTTGCTGGGCAACTAGTTGGGCAACTACTTGGGCGTCGGGCAGCAACTTCAAGGTTCGGGCAGAGCGTTCTTCAATGGTTTCTTCTTATCCCTAAGTCGAAACTCTAGCTATTTGTGCATGCCTTGATAATACAACCTTGCGTGAATCAAGGGTGAACAACAACCAATCTTGCGCTCCTCTTAGCCGTTGAAATCCTTAACTTATTCCTAAGCCGGATTAATCTTCACCATCATTGGATTGAATAAAGATCATATTCATTCGTTTCTTGAATCTAACTCTCCCGATATTAGATAAATGGATGAAATCACGAGATCCTCTCCCAATTCACTGCATAAACAATAATAAGAATCAAGAATGAATAAACCTTGAAATAGAAAAGTGCAAACTCTTATTACCTAAACAAAAACCAATAGTTTCTCACAACCACAAAACACAATAACCATAGCTGATCAAGTTAGTTCATGGTTGGGTTCAAAAGATATACAAAGAATAATCCCCAAACCATGAATCTAATAGAAGCAAAGAAGAAGATGAAGTCGAAATTCCCCTAATGCTCTCTTGTCGAAATTTCCCCCTTGCTCTCTCTCTTTTTGATTGTCGAAATCTCCTTGCTATTTATAGGGCTAGGCCAAAGTCCTTCTTTGAGGAGGAGTTTGAGTTGGAATTAAATTATCTTTAAAGAATATAATTCTTTATTATAATTTTATTCCTATTAGAACTTCTCCTATCTTCTTGGAATTTAATTCTTCTTTAATCTCTGCATGGCAATCAAATTCCTTTGGGCTTGGGCCTTGCTCCATGTCATCTTGGGCTTGTAAAGTCATTAATTTCGACATCCCTATTGCATTTTTTCTTTGTCGACAAATGCCATGGCAACTGGCTCGGCGTCTCCTTCATGCATTACCCTGGCAACTAGCTCAACATTGCTTTGGCAAGTGATCCTGCACATACACACACAAAAAACACACCAAAGCAGCATCTTTTTCCACAAAAATCACCAAGTTATGTAATCAAGCTCAACGGTGGAAAGAAACATGAATTAATGCATGAATGACTAATTATGCAACTATTATGAGCTTAAGTCTAACAATAATATGAGTAAAAAGGGTAATAAAAATAGTACTTTTGAACACTTATCACTTTCCCATCTTCATTCGGCAACCTCTACATCTTACTCGCCGTCGACTATGTGTCTAAATGGGTAGAGGCAGCTGCAGTTCCCAACGACGATTCCAAGACCGTGCAACGATTCCTGCAGAAAAACATATTTACACGGTTTGGGATGCCGAGAGCAATTATCAGCGACGGGGGCAAGCATTTTGACAACAGACTAATTGCCAAGATGTTGCAACGCTTCGGCATATCACACAAGATCGCCACGGCATATCACCCACAAACCAACGGGCAAGCAGAAATTTCCAACCGGGAGTTGAAGGGAATACTCGAGAAAGTTGTAAATCCCTCAAGGAAGGATTGGTCATTAAGACTAGATGACGCACTTTGGGCATATCGCACTGCATTCAAAACACCATTAGGTATGTCCCCCTTCCGGCTTGTCTATGGTAAAACATGTCATCTACCGGTGGAAATCGAGCACAAGGCGTCTTTGGGCAATCAAGACCGTGAATATGGATTGGGAAAGTGCGGACAAAAAGCGCTTGATGGATCTCAATGAGATAGAAGAATTTCGTGCACTCGCCTATAACAATGCACAAATCTACAAGGAGAAAACAAAGCGATGGCACGACAAGAAACTATTGCCACGGCAATTCACGCCCGAGGGCAACTAGTTCTCCTATTCAATTTCGGCTAAAACTTTTCCGGGAAAGCTGAAATCAAGATGGTCGGGACCATTCAAAGTCGTCAAACCATTCTCTCATGGTGCCGTAATAATCAAGTCCATCTCTGACAATCATGAATTCAAAGTTAATGGACAAAGATTGAAGCACTACAATGGTGCCCATGTGGAACGTAACAAGGAAGTGGTCAACTTAGGAGATGCATGAGCATGCTCTCCTTTCAGTATTTCCTTTTTCTTTTTCTTTTTATTTTCATTTTTATTTTTAGGAGATATTTTATTTTTTTCTTCATTATCTTTAGTTTTCAGGTTTTCTTTGTTTTCTTTTTCACAACAAGACTCACAACTACTATGCTAAGGAATTTTTACTGCCAAGATCCTTGCCACGGCAACCAATGAAGAAGATGCGCGGCAACCTACATACATGCTGCTGCACAAGCTGATGCCACGGCAACTAACCATGAAGATGCCACGGCAACCAAAGCTCAAGACGTCCGGCAACAAGAAAACAACCATCACGTTCAAGCAAGAAAATCAAGACGCCAACTAGAAGGAAACTAATCATCTACGATGACGAACTCTCGGAGTAAGTCCTCGTATGCATTTTATTTTTATATTTATTTTTCGTTATTTTTATGCATGCATTGAGGACAATGCCTCACTCGAGTTTGGGGGATTGTTATTAGTAATTACCATGTTTAGTTACATTAATCTTAAGCATTACATTTAGGATACATAAATTGCTTGCCATGCCTTTAATTGGAACAAGAATTGCTTAGATTTGATGAATATTCGATGATGACTTTGCCAATGCACTTAATTGATAGAATTTTTATTCTAGGATAACCATGAAAAACTTAGAATTGTACTATGATGCTAAATTTGATGAAACACTTTGTTGTGGTTTGATTGATTTAAGGAGTTCTAGTAAACTTAGGTTGATAATTAACTAATTGGGGATTAGAATAAAAATTGGATGAATGCTAGAGGTGCCCGAAATTGGCTCTAGCATATGCTAAAAAAATTGATCACTAGAGGTGCCCAAACTGGCTCTAGGAGGCGTTAAAATTTTTTCGGTTAACTAGAGGTGCCGAAACCGGCTCTAGTCGATTAAATTAACTTAAGAAAACTAAAAATAAAACACTAGAGGTGCGAAATTGGCTCTAGTTAAAACATGTTAAAAAGAACCCAATGAAGTAATTTGAAAACCTATTGTTTGCATAGAATCGAAAAATCAACTTGCACACAACTCGCACACACTCACAAGCATTATAGTTTGATTCCGAGTAATTCATCAGTTTTTCTGAAAAATAAAAAGCCAATCATACTTTGTGCCCGGTTGAGAGAATTGAAATCAAGTTCAAAGCTAAGTTTGTGAAAATTTGAAGTCTTGGCAGGTAATTATGAGTTTGCATTGCTTGAGGACAAGCAATAGTTCGAGTTTGGGGGTGTGATAAGTGTTCAAAAGTACTATTTTTCTTACCCTTTTTACTCATATTATTGTTAGACTTAGGCTCATATTAGTTGCATAGTTAGCCATTCATGCATTAATCCATGTTTCCTTCAATCGTTGAGCTTGATTACATAACTTGGTGATTTTTTGTGGAAATAGATGCTGCTTTGGTGTGTTTTTGTGTGTATGTGCAGGATCACTTGCCAAAGCAATGCCGAGCTAGTTGCGAGGGCGGTGCATGAAGGAGACGCTGAGCAGTTGCCATGGCATTTGTCGACAAAGACCAAAAGCAATATGGATGTCGAAATTCATGATTTTACAAGCCCAAGATGACATGGAGCAAGGTCCAAGCCCAAAGGAATTTGATTGCCATGCAGAGATTAAAGAAGAATTAAATTCCAAGTGGATAGGAGAAGTTCTAATAGGAATAAAATTATAATAAAGAATTATATTCTTTAAAGATAATTTAATTCCAACTCAAACTCCTCCTCAAAGAAGGACTTTGGCCTAGCCCTATAAATAGCAAGGAGATTTCGACAATCCATAAGGGAGAGCAAGAGGGAAATTTGGCAAGTCCAAGTAGGGCAAGAGGAGAGAATTTTCGACAAGCATCAAGGGCAAGGAGGATTTCGACAAGCCTCTTCCTTCATCTTTGTTCGATTGGGTTCATGCTAGGGATTAATTATCTTGTGTTTCTTTGGAACCTAGCCATGAACTAAATTTACTTGGCTATGGTTATTGTGTTTTGTGGTTGTGAGAAACTATTGGTTTTTGTTTAGGTAATAAGAGTTTGCACTTTTCTATTTCAAGGTTTATTCATTCTTGATTCTTATTATTGTTTTGAGTGAATTGGGAGAGGATCTCGTGATTTCATCCATTTATCTAATATCGGGAGAGTTAGATTCAAGAAGCGAATGAATATGATCTTTATGCAATCCAATGATGGTGAAGATTAATCCGGCTTAGGAATAAGTTAAGGATTTCAACGGCTAAGAGGAGCGCAAGATTGGTTGTTGTTCACCCTTGATTTCACGCAGGATGTATTATCAAGGCATGCACAAGTAGCTAGAGTTTCGACTTAGGGATAAGAAGAAACCATTGAAGAACGCTCCGCCGAACCTTGAAGTTGCTGCCCGATCGCCCAAGTAGTTGCCCAACTAGTCGCCCAAGCAACCATCAATTAGTTGCCAAGGCAACCCGTTGTGCAAGTCGCCACGCAAACTGAGTTGCCCATGCACTCTTTACCAAGACAATCCAATCGGCTATCACACCTCAACTCACGATAACCTAGCCTATCTCTCTCAATTGAATTCATCTTTTATTTTATTTTATTGCTTTCTAGATTAGTAATTAGTTAAACTTCGATAATCCTTTACTTGTGTTTTTACTTTTTACAGTGCAAGAGACTAGATTCTTGAAGTGGCACCAATCCCTGTGGAGACGATATCTTTTATACTATAACTTGCGACGTGTATACTTGCACAATTGCGTAGCACTTATTACGCGCAACATTTGGCAAATAGAGTGTGCTTGATTCTGTTCTATCATCATCACTACTTTCCAACTCCATGAAAACACTTTTAAGTTCATAGCATTTAGCTATTTTGAGTTGTTGCAATGACCTTATGGTTTGAATGGCGGAGAGTGGGAAGAGATAATTCAATTGACTGCACCCAACTATTTCTAAAACCAATAAACTTTGGAAGCTGACAGAATGGGTGGGGACTTTTACTATCCATCTCAATTCTAGCAAAGACTGTAGCCTCAGATGCTCTACTTTTGACAGTAATGGCGGCGTTTGATTTTCTTCATCATTTCGCAAGACCACCCGCAGCTGTTCAAATCCCGCAACTAGCTGTTCCAAGCTTTCAAGAACCTCACATCCTTCTAAAGGAAGATTGTTGCGTTTGCTTGACAATGACATTGAGGACGGCTAATATAATTCATAACAGAAATGGAAATACAAAAAAAAAATGATTGGTTGATCAGTAAAATCAAGGCTAAAATAATGGAATCAATTACTCATCTTATTAATATAAAAAAATAGGACGGCTTAAGAATTAGGTCATTCATTCATTAATTCAATTATATGACTATAAAAAAGATCGAAATTAGAAAAAGAAAGAGTAAAAAGAAGTCTACCTTTAAATCCAGCTGCTTGTCAGCTTATGAAATTGCAAAGTTCATCGATTGAGGGCAATCATCAACTATTAAGATCTTCAAGGCTGGCGCTTTGAAAATATAGTTTGCTGGAGCGAAACAACTCAAGTTCCTTAGAAAACAAAGTCGAATATCTTCTAGATTACCAAGGTGCACGATTTCATCTTGGTCGGGTCCATTTTCTTCTTTTAACGTGCCAAAGACTTGCTTTAATTCATCACAATGTGAAACTGAAATCGTTGCAAGAGCAGGAAGACCTTCAGCCGAAGTGATTGGCAGAGCATATTCTAGTTTTGGACAACCATTGATGTGGAGAGTTTTCAATTTAGGCAAGGACAGAGTAGGGAGACAAGTATTTGATTCTGTTTCACCATCATTGTTTTCCAGCTCTGCGATGAGTGTTTTCAATTCGTCACAACGGCTTACGCGTAATTCTTCTAACATCACCAGGCTTTCAATAAGGGAAGGTGAGAAGAGGGATTCCAATCTGCCGCACTTTTCTATGTATACAAGCTCGAGGCTTTGGAGACTGAAAGAATGGGCTGAGCCTTTGAATATCCATCTCAATAATGGTATATCAAAAAGCTTCAGTACCTGTAAGTTTTTCAGGAAACCTTGTGGAGGCTGACCCTTGCATAGGGTTTCCAAACCACCGCATTCTGTTATCTGTAATTGCTCCAAATCAGTGAATGCAGAAGTTAGGTCATTCCCTGTTGTGGTATCAACCAAGCATTCAACATCCTTGCACCAGTCAACTCCAAGCGAAGTTAATCCATTGAGTCCATCTTCGTTTGCTTCTGGAACTAGATTACGATCCTCAGTTGTTCCACAAAGTTGAAGATGTTTTTGACAGCTGAACGATCCCCTGAATGCCGACAAACGAACATCCTGTGCGTAATTGATCGCATAATTAAAAAAAAGAAAGAAATTAAGCGATTTTCATAGATGTAAATGAAATATTTAAAAAATATTAGAAACCGTTAGTGAAAGAAAATTGAGTTGTGTGTAGAACTTAACAGTTAACAGTGCTGCATTTAGTTGGAGAGCATTAGAAAAGGAGACAAAGAAAGTACCTTGAAATACATAGAGGGCAACCTCACACTGAACGGCTTAACAGATGAATCGCTTAACAGAGGGCAATCCACCACTGAAAACTCTGTCAAAGGTTTTGAAAACTGCAGTTGTTGGAGCACGTCATTTTCTATCCTTCCTTCCATGTGTCTTACCAGTTGCTTTAATTGAGGGCAAGATTGCACACGAAGATGTTCCAGTTGTGGAAGCCCTTGGGGTGCCATCACCATCGGGAAAATATATTCCAAACCATTACACCAAGTTACGATAACTTCTCTTAACTTTGGGAAGCACAATGAATTAGGAGAATTGATGCTCGATATTTCATTCTCAGCGTCTTCCGATTCTGTGACAATTTGCTTCAATTCACCACAGTTGCTTGTCTCAAGTTTTTCCAAGATTGCCAGACTTTGAGCTAGAGAAATTGAGAAAATTGACTTTAGACTTGGGCAGCTCCAGATCTTTAATTCCACTAAAGCTTCAAGTCTAACATGTTGGATTGGCAATTCCCAAATGTGACACAACTTGGGCAAGTTTCCTAGATATAAGACATTTAAATTGGAGAGTAGTGGTTCATCATTTGATTCTACATTCTGAAATACCACTCTCAGGTTCCCACAGTCTTCAATGCTCACTTCCTTTAGATTTCGTAACATCTTCGTAACCAGATCCTTTTGTCTTTTATCACCCAAGAACTCATGCTTGAGTTTTGACACTTCCAGAAACTCTACCTCCTCAAGTAATTGAGAAACTGGATTTAAGTCAGACATCTCCAAAATTAAGGATCTTTCTACTTGTAAACATCTTTTTCTCCTATTAGAAGTAATAGATCATGGTTTATTTATACATAAATCATATCTTTTTAATTTTGGGAACCAAAAGTCTTTTGGAAAATCTGAAGATGCCGCAAGGGATAGTGCCGTCAAGCTGGTCAAGAAATTTATCTCCAGAAGGATAGCGCTAGGAGTGCTTTCCTTATCATCCATGCTCAAGTACAGCTCTTCTAGATTGGACAGCCTTCTAATCACATCACGTGGAAACCCAAAGTAAAATCTACAATAGGCTAGATCCAATATCTTTAGATTTTCCAACATTTTTAATTCATCTGCCAATCTCTCAGATCCTGAACCACTCAAACTAAAAATCTCAAGCATCCTAAGTTTTCCTAGGAATGAGAAGTCCTGAAAACCTTTCAAATGTAGAGAACGAAGTTTTCCCAAAAATTGTAAAGAATAAAGAGAAATGGGCCTTCCAGAATTTTCGATACTCAAGACTTTCAATTCTTGCATCTCCTGGAAACATAAACCTCGTACATCACAGTTGTTCAGCAACAGGAACTCAAGATTCGGACATACCGATTTCTCAGGAAATTTTTGTCTTTCACTGTCCATCAATGAGATCGCCTTACAATGTTCAAGGCTATCATTCAGATCTTGAGAATGAGATTTAATCATAAAGCCACTTTCTTTATTAGATGTAATCCATAGAACAACATCACGAACCATGTCATGTAATTTAACACGCCTAACAAGACCAACACAAAAGTTAATATGTATATTAATAGGCATAAGGAATTCTCATTAAAAAAAATACAAAATATTAAATTACATGATATAGATTCTTGAAAACAAAAAAGAGCAAAAAAATCTTAACAAAGAAAGGAGGGCTTGATAAATGGAACTATTTGCCATGCTCACACCTATCGTACAACAGTTTCTCGCCTCAATAATATTGTTTTTAAGAAAATAATGAAATTTTTATGTGTAGAATTGGAGAGTCAATGAACCAGTAACAAAAGAGGTCTATATGTTTTAGATGGTTTAAAACTCAACATATAAACTTGAGCCTAACTTGTAGATTTATGCTATGATAATAATAATAACAATTGAGGTGCAAGAAGATTAGCTTTGTCGAATTATACCTTTGCATATCTTTTAATAACAAGCAAGAATCTTTGAGGTCATCAATGGCTTTCAAGACTTCATTCCTCGCATCTTCAACTGATTCAGCCATGGGATATAACTTCAGAGCCAAAGCATTTCGCACCAAGTCTTCCGTATCAATGGAGTGATCCTCTGGATATAATGCACACCATAAAAAGCATCTCTTGGTCTTCTCGTTTCTCAGGAAGTCGTAACTCATCTTAATACACGCATAGGCATTTTTTTCATCCTCTCCAATGTTCCTAATTTCAATTAATCTATTTCTTTCAAGTTTTCTGCGGGCCAATTCCCATTCATTACTAGTGTTATTACGTTTTAAAGCACTTGCTAGTGTTACAATCGCTACGGGTAGACCCTTGCATTCTTCTGCAACTTTTTTCGCCTCCTCCACGATATCCCTTGAACCTCTTTCATCAAGCTCAGCTTTCATTTGGAATAGATCCCAGGCTTCATCATCATCCAAAACATCAACTGGAACAGTAGGTTGACATTTCATGTCTTCGCATACAGTGTTGAGACGTGTTGTCAAAATGATTTTACAACCTTTCCCTTTTTCATTCAGAGGGAGGCCTATCTCTTTCAAGTTGACCTCCTTCCACATAGCGTCAAGGATAATGAGGACCTTTTCTTCTTTTTCCAATCGAAGCCATAATTCCTCTGCTTTCCCTTCCTTGGTTGTCTTCTCAAACTTTAAATTCAAGAAGTCTGCTATTTTATCCTGAATATCTCCAATGCTTGGAGTTTGGGACACGACAACTTTTATGACTTGGAAAAGTTGTAATTCTTTGGCTGTTTTTCCCACTTGGGTGACTAAGGTGGTTTTACCCACCCCTCCCATTCCCCACACTCCGATCATGTTTACTTTGTCATCCTTCAATGCTTCCATGATCTTATTGAAAGCAGCAGTTGAAGTTTTGGAAGTCACAATACCCTCAGATGGGAAGAACTCCAAGCCAGGAAGCTCCGCACGATGACCGATTGGTGGTTCAAAGTGGGAGTCTTTCACAAGCTTACTCATATCCTCTGTCTTCTTCTCAATCTCCTTACTTAATCGATATCGCCAACTCCAATTTGGACACCAACCAAAACATCTCTTATTTTCATCAATTCTACTGTCCAAACTCTGTGCATCCTTCAGAGCAGTTTCTGCATCAGTCAACCATTCAATGACACAGTCCTCAATTACTTGAGTTTGAATCTGCAGTTTAGCCTCCTTAACGTCTTTATTAACTCGAGTTTGTTCTCTGTTCAAATTGTTTTGCTGTTGGCGGAGGTCTTCAACAAGCTTAGTAAATCGGAACAAGTAGCGAATACGACGTTCTATTGGCTTCACCAGATAGTCCACCATCAATGTTCCCACGGCATTAGAAGCAGCAGCCAGGCAGAACTCTCCGGTCATTGTCGTTAACCTGAACTTACATAACAATTATACTAAGCTTAAGCAAAATCACAGAGCCATAGAATCGATCTTAGAATTAAGAACCGAAACAAATTACAGTTAAAATTTTCTTAAAAATATGATTGAATCGATATCACCCCTATGGCTCAAAAAATTCAAATAATTCATGGACTTATATTATAATCTACGGAATATACAACAAGGCCAAAATAATTAATCCAATAATTATGCACAATTACTTTATTTATTTTAGAGAAGTTGAAAGGACAATTACCTCTAATTGTGTCTTCTAGAGCTTTATATTTGGGTTTACAGCACCCCAAATCCAACTCTTTGAATGCTAGCTTTCTCTTCTTCAATATTTCTCCACTCTGAACAATTGTAAGTTGAAACCAAATGAAAGAAAAACACCAGCTTTTTTTCCTTTTAATTGAAAAGAAAAGGATGAACAAATTGGTTGTGGTTGGAAACTAAACACAGAGATGAGAGAAGTTGAAGCCAACACACTAAATATGGAAGCGGAATGCCAAGTGATATACTGAAAATCAAGCTTTATATGCCAAATCAAGTTAATTACAAACCAAAGTTAAAGTTAAAAATATTGATTTCACCACCTATTATTTGTCTTTACCTTTCCCGTTGATACATGGACAATGCTATTATTTTTTTGTTTGTTGCCATACGGCTTCCAGGGCAGCACATCTGGCTTTGATAAACGAGTCTTTGAACTCGAACTCATACAAAATGAAAAAATATGAGCACTAAAACTAGTCTCTTTGGCCACAATGCTATTATTTAATTATTGTTTTTCATGATTAGGTATTCAGTCAATTTGCTGAGGCAAAATTTCATTTTTGGTGATCCTTTACCAAAATTCGAATATTTTATCTCACTATGTGATCACTCATTTTCGACCGAGTTTTAGTGTTATTAGTATTATTTTAATGGTAGTATTATTAATATAAAATTAATAATAATAAAAATAAAATATAAAAAGGTAAATATATATATATATATTATTAATTTAAAAAAAAAAGAGAAATTGCGTGGAGCAGGGTGCTCCACGTCACCCCATCTTTTCAAAGCGTAAGACTTTAGAATAGAAAAAAAGAAGAAAATAGAGAGGAAATAAGAAAAAGAGAGTGAGAGAAAAATGATGATAAAAAGAGAAGAAAAAGAAAGAGGTAAAAGAAAGAAAAGAGAGAAGAAAATAGAGAAAAAAGAAAAGAAAAAGAAAAAAAGAGAGAAGAAAGAAAGCATTACATGAATCATATAGATAGGGGCATGTCAATTTTTGCTTGTTTTGAACAGGTACTTGAAGAATTATCAAAGAGTATTAAGAAGTGGATTTCATTAAAGTCCAGAAGGTTTGGCAACCATTTTCGGCGTGAGTCCCCAAGTTTAAAGAAAGTTTTGGCATCCATTTTCGGCGTGAGTTCCCAAATTTAAAGAAAGTTTTGGCATCCATTTTCGGCGTGAGTCCCCAAATTTGAAGAAAGTTTGGCAGCCATTTTCGGCGTGAGTCCCCAAATTTAAAGAAAGTTTTGGCAGCCATTTTCGGCGTGAGTCCTCAAATTTGAAGAAGGTTTGGCAGCCATTTTCGGAGTGAGTCCCCAAATTTAAAGAAAGTTTTGGCAGCCATTGGCAACCGTTTTCGGCGTGAGTCCCCAAATTTAAAGAAAGCTTTGGCAGCCGTTTTCGGTGTGAGTCCCCAAATTTGAAGAAGGTTTGGCAGCCATTTTCGGCGTGAGTCCCCAAATTTGAAGAAACTTTGGCAGCCATTTTTGGCGTGAGTCCCCAAATTGAAGAAAGTTTGGCAGCCATTTTCGGCGTGAGTCCCCAAATTAAAGAAAATTCGGTAGCCATTTTCGGCGTGAATCCCCAAATTTGAAGAAAGATTTCGGCAGCCTTAGCAGCGTGAGTCCAGAAAGTTTGGTAGCCATTTTCAGCGTGAATCCCCAAATTTGAAGAAAGTTCGGTAGCCATTTTCGGCGTGAATCCCCAAATTTGAAGAAAGATTTCGGCGGCCTTAGCAGCGTGAGTCCAGAAAGATCGGTAGCCAATTTCGGCGTGAATCCCCAAATCTGAAGAAAGATCGGTAGCCATTTTCGGCGTGAATCCCCAAATTGAAGAAAGATTTCGACAACTATAGTAGCGTAAGCCCTAGAAGATCGGTAGCCATTTTCGGCGTGAATCCCCAAATTGAAGAAAAATTTCGGCAGCTATAGTAGCGTGAGTCCTAGAAGATCGGTAGTCATTTTCGGCGTGAATCCCCAAATTGAAGAAAGATTTCAGCAGCTATAGTAGCGTGAGTCCTAGAAGATCGGTAGCCATTTTCGACGTGAATCCCCAAATTGAAAAAAGATTTCGACAGCCTTAGCAGCGTGAGTCCAAAAAGATCGGTAGCCATTTTCGGCGTGAATCCCCAAATCTAAAGAAAGGTCGGTAGCCATTTTCGGCGTGAATCCCAAAATTTGAAGAAAGATTTCGGCGGCCTTAGCAGCGTGAGTCCAGAAAGATCGGTAGCCATTTTGGCGTGAATCCCAAATGTGAAGATAAAGGTTCTATATAGGAAGAATCCACCGCTCCGAGGGTTCAGGAGCTGAAAGTTATATAGGAAGGGCTTGCAGCTCCAGGGTGAAGACTAGCAGTTCTATATAGGAAGAACTCTCAGCCGAAGGAATTCACCCATGACACATAAGGTTTTATATAGGGAAAACCCGTTGTGTTGAAGGCGAAGAGTCCTATATAGGAAGGGCTCCGAGCTTTACTGTCTTAGAGTGAAAGGTTCTATATAGGAAGAACATGTAGCTCCGAGATTTCAGAAGCTAAAAGTTCTATATAGGAAGGACTAACGGCTCCAGGGTTTGAAGACTAGCAGTTCTATACAAGAGGAACTCCCAGTCGGAAGAATCCATCAGTGGCGCAAAAGGTTTTATATAGGAGAAACCAGCGTTGAAGGTGAAGAGTTCTATATAGGAAGGACTCCAAGCTTTACCGTCTCAGAGTGAAAAGTTCTATATAGGAGGGACTCGTAACTCAAGACTTCAGAATGAAAGGTTCTATATAGGGAGGACCTATAGTTCCAAGATCAGAAGGTGAAGAAGTTCTATATAGGAAGAACTTACAAGCTTGAAGATTCAGCTAAGGAAGAGCGGAGAGTTCCAGAAGAACACGTGATTCTGAAGCCAAAGACAATAAAGTAGGTCAAAAATGAGTGCTTTTGATCTTTGCATTGTCCTCGTTTCACAAGAACAAGCAAAGAGGGGCAACTGTGATCACTCATTTTCGACCGGGTTTTAGTGTTATTAGTATTATTTTAATGGTAGTATTATTAATATAAAATTAATAATAATAAAAATAAAATATTAAAAGGTAAAAAATATATATTATTAATTTAAAAAAAGAGAAATTGCGTGGAGCAGGGTTGCTTATATGGCGACATCTACTTTTACTAGCAAATGCAATACATCATGAAATAAAAATGAAAAGAATATTTTTTTTAACATCAATATTACACTGCAATTTACCCTATAACACTTGGATTTAATACATATAGAGAATAAATTTAGATTCTAAAATAGTTATATGAATTCAAATAATAGTTATAAAAAGGTTTAATACCAAAATAAGTGCTAAAACTATAGCTATTTTCTGAGATAAGTGTTTAAAGTCTTATTTTTGGCACGTTTTAAAGTCAACTAAGACATCTACCTTGGCTAAAAAACTTGAGTCACCTATTTCAGTTAAAAAAGCTTAGGTTTCTGAAAAATGATATAGTTTGGACACTTGTTTTAATATTAAGCTTTATAAAAAAAATTAGGTTGTATTTTAATACACAAACTGTGTAAAAGAATTTTACACAACTCTTTATATTTAAACTAAAAAATCTAAAATCTAAATTTCTAATCCTAAAATCCAAACCCTAAATCATATACCTTAAACTCTAAAATCTAATTATAAATCCTAAATTATACACCTTACGACTATTTTTCAAAAAAAAATACATATCTCAAAAAATAATATAATTTAAACATTTATTTTAATATTAATCCTTATAAGTACAAATATTTGACCTTTTGCAGTCCCTATCCAAGCCTACCATTTATGAAACACCAATGCGAAAGAGAAAAAGCAGATTTTATGGATCAAAAGTTCAACAACAAAAAGCACCTAACCGTTTGTCTTGAAAGCATGGCATTTACTTTTCTTTATCAAGAACAGATGGATAATATATCCTATTGGCTTAAAATGGAAATTCCCAACTCCCCACATAAATAGTGAAAGGACTGATGGTGCAAAATCAATGGTGACAGCACACACTTTCACATGATCAACTTACATCATTCTTTTCTTTGATCTTAGCTTCTCTTGCCAGTTTGGCTAAACCCAGTTTTATATTTGCTACTTTTCCAGTTATTGGTTAGAATTTTGTACCATGGGATGATGCCTTAGAAAAGCTCAATTTTGAGTGATGATTGAAACAAAAAGTAAGCCTAAAATCTGTTTCCACAAAGGAATCATGCAAGATTTGGACAGGTGTTGTCATATCACCGACTGCCACATATGCATATGACGTGGCCATTCCAAATTCTTGAGAAAAAAAGCCTTTTACTGCACCAGAAAGTGCAGGGTTTGACATGCAACACACTTAAATGTCAAAGAAAAACACAGAAAATAGCCTTTTGTCTGTTTCACTTTGATTTCTGGGCCCAACTGATACTCCATTACAAAAGTCTTTCAAGCTTCTTCAAAGTATTTCTGGCAATTGGCAAGTTCATCTTCTTCATATTTTCCATTGCTTAACATCTTAGTTTGTTTACACTTCTTTGGTAGGGTCAGAAATCCATATAATCTCACTGTGCTGTGTTCCAATTTGTTGTCTTATAGCAATGCTTTCCTATAGGGTGAGAGTTTTTCAAACAATAATTACACTTTACTGTCCAAGTAGCTAGCAAGCTAGCTCCTAACTATTGGGAGATGTTGTTGGTAAGGATGAAATTGCAGAGTTTAACAGAATTTTTAGAGTGTCATTTTTCTTCACTTTTTGATGAACAAAAGTTTCAAATGAAACACTGGAAGTGGTTGCTTCTTCATGCACTTTAGTTGCTGTTAATGGTGATTTTAGCTTACAATTTTCATGTTGTTACAGAAATAAAAATGGCAAATGATCTGGGATTAGCCTTTTACATCACCATAGGCTGCATAGCCTTCATCGTATCAAAGATCATTCTTATGATCCTCCTTTACAAGCGATGGAAAAGGAAGAACACCATTTATGAGCAAGGCTTCTCAGGTATATATTTAAACTTTCTAAATTAATATGAATTGATGATATTTTTTTGTTTTTTTTTTACTTGGTATTTTCTGGCATATACTTGCAGGTGGGAAAATGGTGATGTTCAGATCACCATTGCAGTCACTAACATCTGATGTGATCTTAAAGAACACATTGAAATTAACCAACAAAGACATCATTGGCGCCGGAGGGTACGGTACGGTTTACAGGTTAATGATAAATGAAACCATGTCCTTTGCTGTCAAAAGGCTTAACAGAGGAACTGCAGACAGAGATAAAGGATTCAAGAGAGAATTGGAAGCCATGGCCGATATCAAGCATCGGAACATCGTAACTCTCCATGGATATTACACCAATCCTCACTACAATCTTCTTATCTATGAGCTCATGCCTAATGGAAGTTTGGATTCTTTTCTTCATGGTATGCACACATTATTTCTTCACTTTTTACGGGGTTTATGATAATGTTGGATTAAACCATGATGCAGGAAAATCAATGGACAATAAGGTTTTAGATTGGCCAACAAGATCTAAAATAGCATTAGGTGCTGCAAGAGGAATAGCATATCTTCACCATGATTGTATCCCTCATATAATCCATAGGGACATAAAGTCAAGCAACATATTACTGGACCAGAACATGGAGGCCCGAGTCTCGGATTTCGGGCTAGCCACATTGATGGAACCAGACAAGACTCATGTTTCAACCTTTGTTGCCGGAACCTTTGGATATTTAGCCCCAGGTTTATGACAAAACAACATTTGCAGTCACTGTTCTCATCTCATCCTTTTGATTCCTTCATAATTATATGAAAACTCTTTTTCCTGCAGAATATTTCGATACAGGAAGAGCAACAGCAAAGGGTGATGTTTATAGTTTCGGAGTTGTTTTGCTTGAACTTTTAACCGGAAAGAAACCAATGGATGAAGCATTTCTTGAGGAAGGAACAAAGCTTGTAACATGGGTAACTTTTTCTAGTTTCATCAACTTTTAGTTCAAGGCTTAACATAAAAAAAAAAAAGATAGGAGGTCAGACTGGTGTGACCTCCGATCCGAGACATAGATTTAACCGGTTCAACCGATGGATTTAGAGATTTCTATAAATTTCAATCAGAGTGTTGATCATTGTGCAAACATTACAACAGGTAAAGGGAGTTGTTGAAGAAAGGAAGCAGGAATATGTGGTTGACAGTAACTTGGGTTGTTGTTGTCCTATTGATGAGATCAACGTTACATTTCATATAGCATTGATGTGCCTTCAAACTGATCCCTCCAAGAGACCAACAATGGCTGAGGTTGTCAAAATGTTGGAGCAGATAAATGTCAGAGAAATTTGCAACTGATTTTCAATGCTGTTGTTCATAGTTTACTCATCGTTTTTTATCCCTTCTTTCCCCTGTTTCTGATTGAATGATCGTAGAAGAGTAGGAGGTGAAATCAGAGAGTTCTTGATTAGCATCTTGGAGAAGAAAAGCTATATTTCTGTGGTACAGTGTATCCATTTTATATCACATTTATGTACTTCGTACATACATGGGTCTGAATCCCACCAAGAGTAAACAATTTAGTTTTGTTTATAAGTTTATTCGGGTACAAAGTAGTATTTGTAGGGACGGTGCCAAGATCGAACTTAGAAAGAGCCAAAATATTAAATTAAAAAATACAACGACTTATTAAGTATTTAAACTCAAAATTCAGGTGACAAGGCATAACTTATCTAGTATTTAAACTTATAGGACCTAAATTATTATTAGACAAAAAATTGAAGGCACATACCTATCTTTCTTTAATTCAGTCCATACTAAATTTAATATTTAATAAGTTCTTATATTTTTTAATTTACATATTTTTATAGGGGTCAAATTGTAATTAGATCAAAAATTATTAAATATTTGAAATTGATGACAGTGGCCTAGACCCCTTGAGCCCTTAGAGAGCTTTGTCCCTAGGTATTTGTGTCCGATTTTAAATTTAAATAAACTTATACAAACTAAATTATTCGAATCCAGATCACCTAAATAGATTACACCTCCGCTCTTTGAATTCTTATTTATTTAAATAATTGAAAAGCAGAAATATTTTTCTTAATAATTTTTTGAAGGTCTAAAAAAGTCCTTTTCTCCATTATATCCAAAAAGAGATCCCCTAACAGCTCATCATTCAATGTGTCAACTAGCCGTTAGCCTGACCATTTCCCATCTCTCACTCCCTTCAAAACCCTCAGCTTTCCCCAGCTTTTAACTCATCCGACCCGGCAAACTTTACTGGCAAACATCAATTTCACTCTTTGTATTTGAATCCTCCCGTGGTGGGTTTTCTCACTAAGAGATAAACGGCTAATCAAAAAAAAATTTAAAATATATTTAATTACGAGTTAATATTTGATGTAATTTTAATGTACATTATTTACATAAATATAGTTATTTAAACTTCACAAAATAAAATTTAAATTTATAACCATAAAATTTAAATTATTAAATCATAATATCTAAACTCTAAATCTTATATTCTAAGTTTATACTCTAAATTTAAAACTTTAAAATTTAAATCTATAAATACTAAACTCTAAATTAAATCTAAGTTTAGGGACGTCAAGTATAATTCATCATTTTTTCAAAAAAAAAAAAAGTTCGACGGGTAGTCCAGGGGTAAAAGCGGAAAGGGGCAAAATAATCAGCCTACAAATAACAAAGGTGGCAAATCTAGGGTTTTCAAAATGCCTTTGAGAGAACAGAGCAAAGCTTACGATAAGCAGTGCCGCTCTTGTTCCGTTGCCGGCAGACATCAAACCCTAAAATAATTCCTTTCATTATTTGCAAGTGATTTTCTCTATTCCTGCAAGCTTTGCTGAAAGGTAATTATACATTCCATTGTTTTCTTAAAGATTTGGCCGTTCCAAATGAGTTCTTGCTTCTTGAAAAAGAAATGCGGGATCTCAATTTCACCCGGCCTAGATTAAGATTTTTCATGGGGCAATCGCAGGAACTTTCATGTTTTCTCTTCTGATTTTCTCCTGTTTAAATTCACTGAAACTGCCCTAAATTCATTTATTTTGAATCTTTTTATTATAATATTATAATCCATTGTCGTACAAGGGTTTTGATGGGAGCAGGGATAGTGTGTATCGACGATGTGCAAATTTTCCAGTGCACTCTGTTCGAAAGAATTTCCTGCAAAATTCATTTGGGGAAGATGGGCAGTTGTGCTTCATATTCCGTTGATTTTTTTCAACAATCATCTTCCCCATATTCCAAACTCTCAAAATATGGGATTTCATAACTAATTATCAATCCATTAATTGGATTTGTAGCTTAAGAAATTAAACTTGATCTTATTATCTTTCACGAGCAGAAAGATGATAAAAACATTTTCTCGTCTTACTTGATAAGAATTGTTTGTTGCAAATTATCATATAAGAGAGGCCTATACATCTGAATCAGAAAACAAACTTTGCTTTACCATTAATCAACTTTCTTTATTATACCAACAAAGATTGCGATTGTTGCAACAAAGGCCTGCAAAAAAGCAACCAAGCATCGTTTGGAGGGTTGGTTGGTTGTGACCTTGTTTGAAGGATTTAAAGATTACCTGGTTGTTGGTACAAATGGACACTTTGGTAGCACATCTTATGAAATATCAAATATTAAACATTTTTTTAGCTTATTAACTATTTAAGGTCCGTTTGATTTTAGAAAATATTTTTTGTTTTTTTGTTTTTATTTTCATTTTCAGTTTTCTAATGATTAAAAACATACTTGATTAATAGATTGAAAATTTGTTTTCAAAAAATGAAAATAGTGAAAATGTGTTGGTATCTAATTTTTCAAAATAGAAATAAAAAATAATTATTAAATAATTAAAATAAAATATAGTTTAAAAATATAATAATAATAATAATAAATAAATAAATAAATAAAATTTGAGTAAATAAAATAAAGTTTAAAAAAATGACATCAGAAGGATTTGAACCTGGGTTAATGAAGCTAAATTAAAAAAATCTTTGTTTTCATATTTTTCATTTTCCTACAACATTTTTAATGAAAACATCTTTTTTATGTTTTCAAATTTTCACTTAATTTCTTTTCATTTTTAAAAATATTTTTTTAATTTTACAACCAAACATATTTTCTTCGTTGTTTTTCATTTTTCAAAAAAATGAAAATGGACTTTATTCTCTAAAACTAAACGGATCCTCCGTAGATTAACTTATTTGTGACCTAGAGTGATAAATTATAGCCTAAAAGATAAAACAGCTAGTACAAGATAATAGACATGCTACAAATACATAAGAAACTTTTAAAAATGACCAAGTTGATAATCAATTCAATGCAGGATGGCTTTCATAAAATTGGAAAAATAAAATAAAAATAGTGATAGATAAAGATACACCAATTGAGCAAGCAATATATCCAGGTTTCTCTCGGTAGTCTATCCTCGAACAAGCTAAAACAATGACTCCAATATACCAGGGAAAGGCCACAAGGAAGAAACCAATGATAAACCTTCAAAGCAGCATATTTCTCTTATTAAACAAGAAAGTTTTTGTTGTAAAATATATAAATGGGAGCCACGAATACCCAAAAAAAAACATCATTCAAACTTGAAGAAAACTATATGACATGCAAGGTAAAGAAGTACACATCCAAGCAGGGACGGACCCAGGATTTCATGTAAGGGGTGCAAACTATCAGGAAGCTATATTAGAAATGTAGGAGGTGCAAAATTACAAGAGTTTAGAGGGTGCAGAATCATATTATCAATAGAAAATACAAAGAAAATATATAAAATATAGGAGAACTTGAAAATTTTAGGGGGTGCTATCCGTCCCTGCATCCAAGTGTCAAAGCCTTTACTAAATTGCAGTCGTTTCAAGTGTGAATGTGGATGTGGGATAGTTTAACATAGAGCAAATCCAAAAGCAATCAAAGTCGTAATCCTCGGTTGAATTCTTATAATGTACTCTTAAACAATCTAATTATGATATAATTATCCTACTAATAACTTCCTAGCCTCCAAAATTCAAGGCTATAGAGTAAAACCATAGCTAACCAACCTAAAAGATTCCTAATAGAAATGTCCATTCAACTACAGTATGAGACCCCTCCATCTAGGACTTCATATTAACTTCCCAGTTGCTCAACCTGTAAAGGAAATACCCCTCCTTTTCTTTTTCTTGTTTTCTTTTTATATCCATGACAATTGGAGACGAAGGACAATAATTTGTTAAATCTAAAGCACATGTTTTACTTTATAGCTAAAGAACCCTTAAAACAAAGCAAACTTGTAAACTTACAAGAACCATCCAACACCAAGGCCACAGCACGGTAGGTCATCTCTTTCAGGTGTTCCATCAGCAATAGCATATCCTGATAGCAAAGATAGTATCCACAGCTAGAATAAGAAAATTTCAAAAACAAAATGCAGGCTTTGTTGAAGCAGAAGAACAATAATTTTAGATCATGTAACATTGTTGTCAAATCGATTATGTACAAGAAACCAAACTTGAACTCGCCAACTTGAATCACACAATGGACAAATCTTACACTGATTCTAGTTATACTTATCCATGAAGCAAATCATTCAAACTCTTCACTAGCAACCTAAGCTTTTCATAGCATAGGACAGTCGAAAGAAGCAAGTTTTCAGTGATCAGAAATGAAGATTTGTTCTTGCATCTAAATATCATTTTTGGTCAAATGTATAGGAAATTCTCAACCAGATTGTTAAAATACCATGATTATTGATTAAGCCCCTGACATTTTATATATTTGGTTTATGAATCAATGACTAGCATGATATATAATTGCTCCTATCTCTATTCTTTCTCTGGAATCTATATCCACTCTACTTAAACTATTAATATATATATATATTATAATAGCAAAAGCATTAAACCTTCCTACCCCAATTCAGGTCACCCTTAAAACAAAATCCAAATAACATTGCTAATGTATCTATGCATTTATTTCTCTTCTTCCTCATCTATAAAACTCCTTATATTTGAACACATTTTCATCTAAAACATCAGAAACTTGGATCGTTCATCTTAAAGAACATCATTATCCTTCCATCCAATAAAAACCCAAATCTCAAAATTCTTCATTCCAATTAAGTAATAAAAAAGAAGAAAGTTTTATTTTGTAGAATACCCGGCACAGCCTTATAGCCTTGGGGGTAGTATTGAGGACTGGGAATAGAGGGAGGTGGAGAAGGCTGAGGAAACCCCATTAACCCACGGTGCTGCTGCGGCCGTGGAGGGCGTGGAGGAGGGTAGTTGGCGACTCCTTGGAATGTTCCATATTGGTTTTGCTGCTGCTGATCTCCACTTGAACCTCTGTTTCTCCCTTCATCATTCATTTCTCCTTCTCTGATTATTTTTCTCTTTGGGAAAGTTTAGATTGGGAAATGGGATCTGGTTCTGGTTCTGGTTCTGGTGAATGGTGAATGGTGATCGATCAACTCGAGAGGAAAGAAAGAAGGTTGGTCTTTGAGCGTTAGGATCGGGTTTAGGGAGCTGTCTGGTGCCTATCCTAGCAGATTGACATGTTTAACGTTTTAATACATGGTAATTAAGGATATCATAGTTAGTAAGACTAAGCCATTCGATCCGGTTCGATTCAGTTCGGTTCGAACATAATATAAATTTGGTTTGTTCAATCTCTATTTGAATAGTGGAATGGTTCAAATTTAGACATCTTAATAATTACTGTGAGTTGTTCTGAGTAGAGGTGTTTAAAATCGGCCAAATGAGTACTCAGCGGTCTAATAAGTCCAATATCAATATTATAATATTACTATGTTTCATCCTCCTTTCACATTTTTTACTTGCATTATGCTCTTATTGGGCCGGTTGTGAACATTCCTAGTTCCGCCCTTAATAAAACATTAACATAATCGTTAGTTTTAGTTCATATTGAAAATGTTTAACATAAACTTAAATTTGGGTTATGTCAGAAATAATCAAATTCGGAGTAGAACATGAAGATGAATTCAGACTCGAACTTTAAAAAAAAATTCTAACAAGCTAAAAGTGAACTTTGAGTCTCAAATTTCAAGTTAGATTAAAAATTTAACAACCCAAGTTCAACTCAACTCGATTATATTTTACTAATAATTTTCTACTAATTCAAATTCGGAGTTTTTTTAAGGAATTCCTTATTTCTTCTACATTAATAAAATTCCTACCAATAATTTACTTCTTTATGATGGTCTGCTTCCTTTTTGACTATGAAAATAGAATATGTATATATAAATGGTATAATTGTAAATATCTAGGCATGAAATCAATACTACACAATATGGTAGGTCCATCATAAAGGATATGGATGAATATTCCTATCAGGTTTGCAACCTTGGCTATGATTTAAAGTTTGAAACTTCAGTACTTGACAGCATATTTCGTCAAAAAACCAAAATTTAGTCCCATCTAGCAGTTGCTTTCTAGTTTTTTCAACATGAAAACTAGGAATATGGAGGGAAATTTATCAGTCGGATGATACCAAGAAATCATAATCTCAGGGTGAACAAGATATCGATAACAAACCGTGAAACGGGTTCAATATATTCGGTTACGAGGGCATACATGAAGAACGCAAGTTTAAATGCAGTGAGAAAGATGACACTATTGCATGCTCACAACATTATATAAGTTTTATACATGGATTCTTTGCAATCTGTGCACCTATGGATGGTCCAGCAAAGCCTTAGATTCCTAATCTTGCAACCCGCAGACCATATTTGCTGGCAGTGCAACATCAATCATATCAGGAAATTCCAAGTTAAGATCTGTTGCACCAGCAAAAAAACAGAGGATAGATTAGAACCGGCAATCCGAACCACCCGTAGATGCTAATTTCTTGATTTTTTTTTTATAGATTGGATTTGTTGAGCAGGACTTACTTTGCATGATGCTTCTGAAAGTTTCCTGCAAAAAGGTATTCACTAAATTGAAAGATGCCATGCTTTTTCACGTATGGCAAAATCAACATGTTCTAAAGAAAAGAATGCATTTCCTGTTTTAATCCGGCAACGTTCACCGGAATAGTCCCCTCCAAGAGAACCAAACCAACCCTTATCAAAGAAATATGGTATGCATAAATTACAGAATTTTAATCACAGAAGTTCTATGCAAGTTTATGAGTTAAAGATCGGAAAAGTTTTCATTGTAAAAAGGAAAACTCTTTCCTATAACAAAACAACTTTCACCAAAAAGAAAACAGTCACTTTTAATGTTTCGAATATAAATTGTTCCAGAAAGAATACCTCATCCTTTGTCAAGCGCAGATTATATAGCATCTGCTCTCCCACCGTGGTTATCTATAACCAATGAGTTCTATATAATCAATAATCATTTATGTACATGAATGAAATGAGAGGTATTGACTTATAATCTTACTGTGTATCCTTTGTAATCATGGCCTGGATATAGCAATGTCTCCTTGGGCAATGTAAAAATCTGGGACCATGAAACCAATATTTCGACATTTTATATTCGAATTTTGACAATTCCAAGAAAATTTTGAGAACTCAAAGGAAAGGGTCCATGAAAAAATCCCATGTCCTTACCTGTGAATGCACTGACTTGTAGAGTTGCTCTGAACTTCCACCCTGCAAAAAAGAGTTAATTTGTACTAATCAACTGCTACTGAACCTTGAAACATTAAAGAAAATTATTTTCAAGACTTAGACATAACAAACATCCTTGAAGACAACCAAAAGTGAATGAAACTCGCATATGAAAACAAATTGCCATAGCGCTGTAGCATGTAAAACCGGAACATTGTGGTACTCAGACTGTCATATTAACGATAAATCAATTACCGAGTAGTTTACCATGAAGCTTGCGAATGAAAAAAACACCACTAAGATGTATGTGCAGCTACAGTAACAAGAGAAGCATGGATATGTAGAAGACTAGACAAATGGATAACTGAGAGCAGGATTCCTATTCGATATCTACACACAGTCCTATTCTTCTGAAATACGAATAGAGCACACAAATTAATGGAAAACAGTCAACTATTGGTTCAAGAATCCCTACATCGGACAAATATTAGTGGATAAGAATGTAGATTAGTAGTCCAAACATCACATAGGAACATAAAAGATTCTTAAAATACATAAGAAAGCCCAGGTTGGTTTACATGCTTAATATGTTAATTAATACTGCTTCTGGTATCCTTGGTAACTGTTTGTTCGATATTAACAACACTAATATCGATTTTCATTCCATTTTTCGCATCTAGGCAGATAACATTTTCAAGACATTATACCTGAAAATCTGTCCTCCCACATCCCCTTATCAACAGGGCATCTCCTGTGAAAGCCATCCTTGGCTGAGGTTGATCAGGTCCATCTCCAGTTACATAGGTAACACAACCCACGGTATGACCAGGCGTGGCACGAACCTGCAATTATACATATCATAGAAGATAGTTTATGGTGTCGAAGTCTATTAAAAGCCGGTTGCAAATGGGTTATGTGCTAAAGATCCTGTAATTGAGAGAAAATTAAAGTTAACACTTAAAGCTGTTAGGAATAGACATTTCATGTCATTAAGGCAACATACAAGCTACACTTACTATACAATTTACTCAAGTTCATGAAGAATCATGACTCTCTTGCTAATAGATTATCTGATTTAGTTGGATCATAAGTTTCTCATTCAATAAGCGTTGCACATATAATGTTTATAGCAGTAAAGGCAATCCTTTGTACATTATATAATATACTAAATTCATGGACTAAATTGAATAAAACACAAAGTTGATGGACTAAATTGAAAAAAGAGGAATTGAAGTTACACATATTCTATGGTGGATGAGGATCATGTGGTTCAAATTTGATAAAAAAAATTGGTCCTAAGACGAAGGAGGAAATGAAGAAACAAGGATATCAAAGACAAAATCATAGAGCAATCAAATTACATAGCTAAAGACCAAAACGAATCGAACTTTGCAAATTCAAACTTGAGTTGAACTAGAAATCTGAACCAAAATTTCGAGTTAACTCGAATAACTCAAAATTAAAAAAAAAAATCTTTAAAGTCAAATCGAGTTTTGCTCACCTTTTACACGGTGCACTCAACTCTCTAGTCTCTAACTCCACTTTTAAAAGAATTAATAACATACCAGCAATAATATCAAAAATATATTCTATTAACTGTCGAAAAAGATCCATACAATAAAACTGACAGAACAAACATGTTTGCATGCACAGACCTACCTCAAGAAACAGATTGCCAAAAGAGATTTTATCACCAGGTTCAACAAAAACATCAGCCTTTGAACCACTCGCTTTTGAAATAACAGATTTGACACCAGGCGCCTTGCCCTAAAAGAAACAAACACATTCACATACATCAATCTAAGAGCAAAAAACATCGCCCGAGTAGTTAGAACCTGAAATATCAATTCAACAGTCTCAAGTTCGAAGTTTAGGAAAAAGATTGGGTTTTTATGATAGAAAACCTTAATGAGGCCAGTTCCAGTGATATGATCAGCATGTACGAGTGTTCATGGCATATATAAGCTTCAGCCCCAGTTCTCTAACCAAACTTAAATCTCTATCAACAGTCCTGTCTACAGGGTCAATCAACTGCACACCCATATCATCAAATCAAATACTAATAAAAACCCATACTTTATTTTTACTGGAAAAACACTTACAAGTGCTGGTTTATCAGGGTGAGAGGAATCAGCAAGGAGGTAAGTAAGTACAGGATTCGTTCTCGAACAACTGACGAAACAAAAGTCTCGAAGATGATTGAGATAGCGTTGTAAAAGACCCCATTTGTGATCGTAGAGCAAAAGTGATGGTTTGCTTTGGAGAGAAACTAAAACAAGAAGGAGAAGAATGGCGAATAATAAAATGAGAGAATCGACAAGCCGATGATCTTATGAAACCCAAGTTCAGCAGTCTCAATTCCGCTATACGGGGATGATGGGTTTCTTTTAAAATGAAAAATGAGATTGAGAAACGATCAGATCAAAGCTTAATAATACGCTTCATCAGTTGGACAATACCTTCAAGTTTTGTTTTTGTTTTTTAATGTTACGTTTTTGTTTTGGTTTGGTATGCAGACAGCAGGGTTTTTTACTGTAACCGGACATTCCTTAAACGTCATTTTCGCAATTTTTGCTCTTTCGCTGTTTGCTGGAGAAACGGTGTGCTCTTTGTCAAATGTAACCAAGAAAACAATGTGCTCAAAGGCAAATGGCTCTGGTTATGAATCATCTCTATCAACTTCCAATAATGATAATATAATAAATGAAGAAGAGGATTAAAAACTATTGCATTCAAAACTCAGGTGTGTTCATCATGTACAAACTGTTTTCATTTTGGTAGTTTACAACAAAGATGAGAATTACAAGGAACATATCTATTTGTATTCTTATTCACCAAAAACTCTATATTGCTGTACCATGGCACTGTTCTTCAAAACCCGGTCTTTATTTGTTTATCTTGGATGGAATAGCAGGGGAAAAAACATATCAACGGATTCACATGCCTCAGAGGAACCTAAACTTTAGTATCAGTTTGAGGACTGTCTTCTACCTTTTTCTCACATTCCAAGTTCCCCTCCTCGGAAGGATTTGGTTTTCGGGGCGACTCATTCATTCCATTACTGAGCTTAACAGGAGTGTTGACTTCATCTTCATCGATTCCACTATGGCCTTCAACACTCATTTGCTTCACTTGTCCCACGACATTTGTTTCAGGGTTCAACTGGTTGTTTGAATCTGCTAGAATGACGTGCTCCTGAGCATCATTTGCATCGTCATTGCCACTTGAGCTGGATATGCGATTGGAAAGAACTGGCATTCTCTTTCCAGGGGATGACGAAGAATCGTCATCGTCGTTGGGGTCAGATTCTATCGGAAAATCTTTTTCTTCCACAGCTGATAGATTGCGAGATTTTTTCGACCCTTTACGAGAAAGTACATGTTTTATGCTACGAGCAGCAGAGTTCCCTGCATGTTTTAGAATACTCTTTGCCATATCTTTCATTTTTCTAGGGCTTTCTGCACTGCTTCCACCAGGACTCGAGCTTCCCTCATTTGAGACCTTATCAGCTGAGAGATTGTCATCAACTACAAACTTCACCAAAACATCCTTGTCATTAACTGCTCTGAGGTTTTCATGGGGAGAAGGAACCACCTCCCCGAGGTTGCCGGAGTAACCCTCACTTTTCGGACTCCTATGAAATACAGAACCAATCTTCCGTAAACCCTGCTTAACCATGTTGACTCGCTTCTTTGAATTAGAATTATCTTCAGAACTGCTGTCATCACTTTTAATGGATCCAGATGCTGCTGAAATGGTGCTGCCAAAAGAACTATTAGGCACTCTATGAATCTGTGTCTCAAGGCTTCTAGCCTTCCCTTTCCTAGGTTCCCAAGTCTGCGACACTTCACTTCCTGGGTGATGAACCCATATCCCAGTTTCTTGTTGCCCTTCAACATCTATCGGTTCTAAATGATCCAGCAGGGTTGGAGACTTCAACGAAGACGTAGGTGAGAATGAACCGTTATCAGCATCTTTAGTTGCAAAGGCGATTTGTATATCTTCCTTGTCTAATGCTTCAGCATGAACTGCCTCATCACTTCCCTGTGTAAACTGTCCATAGATTCATTTTTATTATCTGAAGATTTCAACTCATAATACTAATTCCAAGCAGGACTGCAAATTAAAACCTTCAGGCTTTTACTTATCGACCAGTGGATTATATAATAGATTACCTTAGCATTATCTTCAAGCACGGTTATTGCGAGATGCAGTCTTCCCATTTTAATATCTTGAAGAGGCAACCACATGTCATGTCTCTGGCCATCCCTAAGTTCAGTAACATTTACTGAGCAATTACTGTAAACACAAGAAAATCAGTATGCCGATTGAGACTGACAAAAAAGTTTCAAGGATAATGTAATCCGCAGAAAGTACGATTAAAATCATAAGTAAAAATGGCAAGCTAAAAGGAAAGTAAGGTTAAAATCACAAAAGCAACAACTTGCAGTATCAAATCTCACGACCACAAAAGCTAAACAGATGCTAGTTTGAAGATAAACCAATAAGTAAACTAGAAAGGGTCGTTAACATAGCGCACCAAACTACAATGGCAAATGAACCTCAAGAAAGTATAATAGGAGTACAAAATAGAAGTTTCGCTCGAAGATTTAAACATGACTGCACAATATGGTTATTTTAGAGATTTAGAGACGAACCCCAGGGTGTCATCAAACAAATGGTCTTTGTCCCGAACTTCTATAACCATTACATTAGGTGTCTCCCAAGAGCAGATAGGGATCAAAAATTCCTCCTGCCATTTCGGAGACAAAGTTTTCTTGTGTGTCTTAGTCCTGAATCTATAAGGGCCAAGTGTCCCCTTCACATATGGATCAGCCAATCCTGGAAATTTATATTCAATCAATGATCATAAACCAGGTATTATATGATAGAAAGATAAAGCAACTCGATCTGAAACTAACCATTTAAATCCGAAGGTTTCATATCAGATGCTTCAATAACTTCAACCTTAGCATGAGCAATAGGTTGCTTCTCATCGACAGAAAACCAGTTTTCTGGGGTATATAATCAACAATAAGGAGAATGAGAAAAATAGAAGTGACAATAACAATATTTAGTGAAAATAGTTAACCTGTAATAAGTTATGAGTTATGACCTCAGAATGAACTATAAGTAAGATAAAAGAACAATGAAACATGGGAAAGTAATGACCAAATTACCTGAACTGGGTGAAGCAAACTTCTCAACATCAACCACCAGCATATTAGGCTGCAAAAGGAACAAATATTTAGAGATCAAGTTCGATCGAAAGAGCAAATTGCTGGCAACTTAAACCTGTAAGTACATCCTAAAACTGCGATATGCATTTGCAGAATATAAGATAGAACATGGTAGGGCAACGGAGTTAAGAAAAAAACTAACCTCAACAAGTGTCTGCTCAAATGCTGTCGAGAGAAGTTTATCCTACAACGAGGATGCACACAATTAGAATAGGATAAAGAAAGAGATGATAAATTAGAAGTTGAAGATTTATCAAAGAAAGAGAGTTATTACAAGCCATCCAGCAATCCCTGGAAGTTCAGTAACATCAAGTCCATGCGTAAAAATAGGTTTCACAGTCATCTGGAAATATGGAGGCTCAGCAAAGCATACTCTCAGACGACCAAGGAAAGGCCACTTCCGGATAAACTTCACCCCAATCAAAACCTAAAAGATGGAGTAAATGCCAAGTAACTATGTTAAGTCAATAGAAATAAGTATTTGCAGGGGTCTGGATAGGGCACTAGCTATGCAATCTGACATGATGCAAATTCCTTGGCAGCACTACTGTTTAGGAGAGAAATTAAACTCTTTTCATGTGTAACGTAGCTAATACGATAGCAAAAATAACCATTTCTTTTTTTGTAAGTACCTTTCCTTCTACATGCATGCCTGTTACATGCAACTTTGCCCACATCCCACCCAGTCTTTTCCTTAGTTTCACAGCAAGAATTGCACTCATGTCGTCAGCTGTGAGAAAATTCATTCCCAACTCCAGTACCTGTAATTAGAAATGAAACTTCTATTATATGAAAAATTGAAATGAAAAATCACTGCCTCTCTGATATTATGTTGAGGGAAGAAGGGGGAGAGGGGGTAAGGAGAACAAGTACCAAGTGGTCATCATCGGAGCATTCGCGAAGACCTCTCATCTCCGTGAACAAAGGTGGATTTCTTCCCAAATATAAGTGCTGAACCACAGCTTTTTCCTGCACGTATTGAGATTGTTATTCTTCAATTAGACTGCTAGACAATTTTGTTCATGCCATAAGAATCATAGAATTCAGAAATTGAAACCACAAATGAAGAGCAACTTGTTCATAATTCTTGCACTAAATAGGACATTTTTACTAAATCACAATCTTTATGTAACAACTTTACAGAGATAGTCAATAAAACTTAAAGACCAAGAAAGCAAAATTCTTACAGCAGTCCAAGGTTTGTACTTCTCCAAGAACCAAGGAATGATAGGTAACAGAATCTTCTGTGATGTAATCTGTTCCATACAGATAGGCCATATCTTTTCAACAGCATGGTTTAGCCACCGAACAGATTCGGAATCCGAAAGTACCTGGAGATAAATACAAGGCCAACAAAGCATTAAAGGGACAAACTTTACAATATCAAAATCATGAATCTAAAGATTGAATCTACCTATATATACATCACAAAGAGAATAAAACATAAAGTTGCAAAGCAGATGCTTCTTCTTCTTTCAATAAAGGGAGCTTTCATAAAGAGGCAGAATCTAAACATTTTCTCAACACCCAAGAGACAAATTGACTAAGAAAAGTAGTCATTCGAACCAAAGAACAAAAGAATATATGCTGCAGTAGTCATAATTACCAGAAGGGAAAATTCAATATATTCAAGAACTCGAAAAGTAAAGCAATAGAGGGAAAGAAATTGAGAATCACCCTTCTCCTAAAATTTTGCCTTTTCTCCTCAAACTCCAGTTTCTTCTTCAATCTCGTTACATAACTTTCATGAACCTTTGATCAACAAAGAAATGAACAAATAAATAAAAGGAAATTTTTTGTAACAAAAAAAGTACAAGCCGTGTTCAAAAATAAACAAAAAGATTCAATTTTTCCCCAAAAGTAGATGAATGAATTACCAAATATAGGTAAATGAGAGACACGAAATAAGCAACTGGGTGGCAAAGATTGTAGTGAGAAAACATCCAAAGCAGCAGCAAAACTAATCCAACGTGAAGCATTATTGAAATCTCCATTAAACCAATTTCAAAAAACACAGAAAAAGAAAACCCCACTTCAACAAAAATCACAAATTTTCACTCTTTTTTCTTTTCCATACCCCAAAACACTATCATTAAGGAAATCAAGAAGAAGAAGAAAGAAAGAAAGGATCTTTCACGATAATTTATTTGGAAAAAAACAGAGGAATCTGAATCAAAGACTTGAAATTCAAAGGGGTGTGTGATTTGGCTGAAATGAATCCGTAAACCGAATGGAATGACGGTTATATTACTCTAAGCGACTTCCATCTTATACAACGATCACAGTTGGGAAACGCTATCGTATAATAGAAGCAAACTAGTTTTGATCGGGAAATGCCAAAGTGATGTCTGAAAAAAAAATGTAGGGGTAAACTATAGTTAGGGTTTGTATTGTTTTTAGGTTTAAACTAAAAAAATAGCTTCTCAAATTATATTTTTTACAATTAGTATCTAAAAAATTATTATTTAAAATTTTAGTTTTAGCTGAAATAAATATTTAAAATTTTATTTTTTATTTGTTTTAAAGTTAATTAAAACACATACTTTAATAAAAGAAAAAATTTAAATACAAAAAATAATTTAAATATCGAACTTTAAAAATTAATATAATTTGGATATTTTTTTATAATTTAACTTTGTTTTTATCAAATTTCACTTTTTCATTAAATTATAATAATGATCTTTAATTTGCTTTAATGTAATTATTGAATTATTAAAATCCCAACGGCGTGTTGTTTTGTTGTGGTCACCCTATAAGAAGGGCTAATCACATCTATATCAACATAATCTCATCATAAGAGGTCAATTAAAATTGTGTAAAAGTATAAGCTTGGCCATATTATCAGCTACCATATTAATTTCGAGACGAATTCATTTAATTTTTGTTATTTAACACTTCACATGTATGTTAGAAATTGCTCGAACTAATAATAGTGGATTTTGAACAGCACTCGAATCAGCGATCAACTTTGTAACTTGATCACAATCTATTTTTCTATGGAGAAGTTCAAACACATACGACCATGAAAGGTACGAATCTTCATAAATACCCCATAATTCAACCTGCAACGGGAAAAGATCTCAATACAGAATCTAATGTCCCCATACATCTATTGTATTTTGCCTTTGATGAGTACTGGATTGGTATTAGGGTGCTTAGATAGTGTATTTTCTGGTTTTGTATCCTCACGTGTATGTTCTAAGATTGCAGTTGTAGTTTGATATTTGTTGTCGGTTTTGGTGTAGATGATCTTTTGGTCCCTAAGGGAATACAAATACTACGTGTAGTTAAATAGAAGGCTTAACAGTCAAATAAGTGTTTAAATTATACTTTTTTTTAGACAGGGGCTTAAATTATATTTTGGGACAAATAGGTGTCTAGTATTTTCTTCCATAACCCAAATAGGTGCCTTACCATGATAGATGTTAAAAAAAATTCGTCATCTAATCAGAACATGACACGTGATTTTTTTTATATATTTAATTTCTGAATTTCTTTAAAAATCTCAAAGTTTAATTTCTTTCAATCAAAACCCAAAACACATCTCTCTCACCGTCCGACATTCCTCACAAGTCGGAGGTTCATCGTTCACTGCCCAAAACGTCGTGTACCTTACCGCTCAACATCTGCCATCCCCTACCCGTCGGTGAGAACCCAATCGGCTTCTTTTTCTTCATTGTTGGATGTTCTTCGACGGTACAATCGACGATTTTTTACGACAAGATGATAGGGTTTTTCAGTCGTGAGAGTCCGATGAAGGCAAGGGAGGGCGGTGG